>JAWZYV010016223.1:0-46069 GCA_038373885.1 Cheiracanthium punctorium | reverse complement strand
GAAATTTATCTGCTTACTTATTTATTAGATTAAAGACATATATTTGTCAACGCCCGAGGTGGCTGCTCTTCACTGGGAGAAAGAGAAAGATTTTCAGCCTCAAGATACATCGACAAATGTTTTTATTGCTGCATTTACTACTGCCTGGGCAAGAATTAAACTATACTCAGAGATGGATAAACTTGGCCAGGCGGTACTTTATCACGACACTGATTCCATTATATATGCATCTGATGGCACCAATGATCCACCCTTAGGAAATTTTCTTGGTGACTTTACAGACGAGCTCGACGGAGATGTCATCACAACTTTTATATCAGGTAAGATATCTCTCTCTCTCTCTCTCTCTGCTAAAATGCATTCTTTTATTTTCTTAGGAGGACCAAAAAACTACGCTTTTGAGACTGCCACCGGTAGAACGTGCTGCAAGGTAAGAGGGTTTACCCTTAATTTTAGAAATGCCCAGCAGATAAACTTTGAGTCCATTAAGAGCCTAGTAAAAAACATGGATCATGAAACCTGCATAGAAGTAGAAAATCCATCAAAAATTGCAAGAGATGGTAAGAAAAGAAAAGTTATCAATAAAGTAGAGAAAAAAATGTACCGTGTTGTATACGACAAAAGAATAGTTCAAAATGATTTCGCAACTATTCCGTATGGATTTAAATAATGTATTGAATTGATGTAACTTAAGAGTATGAATAAAGTAATTGTTTGTATTTTCTTAATGTTTGTTTATTTTATATTTCTATACATCTGTATGTTTTTAAAACTTTTAAAGAAATTACAACAGTGTGATTAAACAAAACAATATTTTATTCACATTATGAAAAGTACAAATATATATTACAATGTTAACCAGTTGTTGGTAAATATTTTTTCTTTGACAGTATTAGGCAATCTTCTTTTAGCAACTTTTGGCCTTGCATACATTTTCTTGGCACCCGTTAAATAACTATTTTTCACAAATTCTGGGGGAAAATGTACAGTGTTCAGTACGTTTTGAAACTGATCAAAAGCAGTAGGTCTTTTCATTCTGTTTCTTAATAGAAAATTAATGAGTTCGACGATGTTAGAGCCGGGAATGACACTATTTTCTTGTTTAATTTCACTCTTAGGAGTCCAGCCAATTTTGTTCTGTTCTAAAAAGTTTAATATTTTCCGAGCCGTCTTTTTATGTTTCACAGGAACTGTTTCTAGAATTTTATTTTCTATGTCAGAATCAACCGACTTTTCATCCTCTTGCATGTCAAAATCCTTTTCAGAAACTTCTTTTTTAAGTGTGACAGCATTGACGTTTGGAAATGCGACAAATTTCTGTAGTGCTTGAATGTATAATTTAGCTTTTTCATTTTCGTTCATTTTACTTTTCAAGATGTGTTGAATCTGCGTATCTAATTCGCTCAAATGGTCTTCTTCGAATTGTGTTACCTGATCAACAGGTATGAGCGCGTATTTCTTAGCGTGCTCCATGGATGATGGATGATAAGAGACTGACAGCAGCAGGGATCAGAATGGATAAAAACCCGTCCCCCTTTTGCACGAGCAGACGTCTTTTCTTGAACAAAGGCTTGCCAGGCGTCGCAAAGTCCTTTTATAGGTTGAAAGTTTATTTTTCTGTCGTTTGGATATGGGCACGTTTCCTCTTAAAAGATTAAGAGCACATTCACAAACACATTTGATCAGACTGTTGGGACATTTACGTAACAAAGCTGCTTTACTTTTAGACTTGCCTAAAAGCTTGAGGTGTTCTACGCTTGATATCCTCCCGACGAATAATGACTGGCGCAAGTGCTATTTTCCTTTATATAGGTCCCATAAGCCGCTGCTTTTGCTAAAGCACAGTGGTGATAATAAGATGGATGATCAGGGCAGTCCAGTGCTACATGATTGAGCGTTTGAATTTTAGGACACTTCAAAGCATTCAGATCCACAATTTTACGTCCAGACAGCTTTTCAAAAAACTTGGTTTTTTCTAAGCCTTTGACATAAATATTAGAATAGGTAGAAAACAAAAATGTTAAAATATCATTCAGATTAACATAGGGTAGGTTACCACTGTCCCAGGCGAGTCGATGACAATGATGAGTTAACCACGAGAATGTTTTTTTATGTTTTTTCGATAAATATTCCCAAGAAGAGGGAGGAAGAAATGTCCACCGACCATGATAGCCGTGATCGACGTCGTAGAAAGCCAATTCTTTCACGATGAAAATGTCGGGTTCCAGTTGGAACCCCTCGAATTCTATAACTGCGGAGGACATGTTACTCGCACCAAATCTGATAAGCAAATGACTATCGTGGCTCATACACATAGTGTTTATCTCTGGGGAATATACCCGTGCGCATGCGCAAACGCTCGTCTGTCTCGGGACGCAAGTCTATGAATAGATACCCATAAGCAGGACTTGTTGCGTCTTGAAAGATTTCTTGAAAACTTTTAGTTTTACCGGGTAGTATTTGTCTCGCTAAATGCATCACTTGGCTTTTGTCTCTGGGATTTTTATATAAAATTAAGTAATGGGAATTTAAATGAACGTTACGCATTTGTTTACCCTGCTGAAAAAGATTCTGGGTAATAAAAATGACAGACAGATTTCGGTGATGACTGCCTTTCGTAAAAAGATTGCTTAGTCGCGTATCGCTCGATAATTCTGTCATGAGATCGTCAATAATGATGAGTGCGTTTTGCAAAGTATTAAGGTTGGAAGGCAGTCCTTCTTCAAAACGAACACCTTTCATTGAATTAAACAGTCGCTGATAACTTCCGTAACAGTAAACTATATGCGCCGGCATAGGTTCAAGCATTTTGTGTTCTATGAGTTTTTTAACAAACACCGTTTTTCCGGACCCTGTTGGTCCGGACAGGAGACAAGTGCTAGGATGAACTAACTTTATGAGTTCCATTCTTGAAATGAAATTTTTAAAATTAACTTTCGACTTTTATACTCTTTTTTCCAAGACAAAAAAATACGTTTATATGTATATCTTTTTTTTTTGCAAATAATCTACAAACACACACACACACACACACACACACAAAGAAAAGAAATGAGACTTTTTATAAAATAAATTATCTTTATTAATGTTTAAAAATCATAGTTACACCATATCGTTTCTTAACAAACTGAAACATTTTAAAATCAGTCTTTTTTTCAGCTAGTTGAGACAAAATAAGTGACAGACATAAGCCTTGAGACCGTTTTACAATAAAATAAATACAATAATGTCCACACACATTAGATATTAAACTTTGAAGTTGAACTTGATTCCAGTAAACATGTTGATATTGTTTCACAAACTGTATCATATCTTCACCGTACATTTCGGGAGGCATTCCGTAGGAATCGAAGAATTCCAGACTCTTTTTGTCTGGCATAAAGATGCCTAACCAATGAGTACCTCTTTCGTAATGTTTATCTGTATTGATCACCATTTCCGAAGGAAAGTTTCGAATAACTGGTATCTTGTCGGAAGGAAAAACGTTAGCATAGTATCTTGAGGTGTAAGGATCCCTCGATAGAATTCTGTGGATTTGTGAGGAATTCAACAGTTTCCAAAATCGTACAGGATATTTCGAGCTTTGTTAATTTCTATTAAATTTTCAAATTCGGCATACACTAATAACGAAACGGTTTGTGCCAAGGGGGTGGCAAATTTTACTTCTAATCGTAAATTGCTGTGACGTATTAGGTTTAAATGAGAACCGTCGCACAGATCAGGCGATAAATCAAAGCGGAATAAAGAATAACCTTCCGAAAATTCTGATCTTGAAAGATATAAACCTCTGTCCCCCGCATTTGTAAATAAGTTCTGGTAGGCTCTAACAAAGTGGTTGTTTTCAAAATTAGGTTGAAGAGGATTGTGGGGGCTAGATTGCCCATCCACATAAGCGGCGATAAAATTAATATTACAATGCTTAAATTCAAAAGGTGATTTTTGGTATTTGCCGTTAAATGCGTCATTATCAACGCAGGCGATGACTAGACGATTAGGCATTTGTCCGTTAAAGATGTTATGTTGAACAAAGCTCATGTTTCCTGTTGGAACAGAGTAAGTTTTACAGACAACTCTATTGATTGGATACTTTGCAGCCGTTTTCTCTAAACTTTTGGCATGCCCCAGCATGACGCCGGGAGAAACCCTCACTTTTCTGACAAATAATGAAGCGTACTCTAAGTCGACTTTAAACTGACCGTCACCCAACAGGCAAAATTCAGATTTACTCCGTATGAGTTTAATTTTCATATCCACCATGTTCAGAAGAAGTCTTTCTTGATTAAACATATCCAGATGCAAACGGCCAATCATTTCAACTGATTTACTGAGCGCGAACATTTCTGCCCGTTTGTTAAATTCTTCGTTAGGAATCTTATCAGTCGTATCGTACACATTCATGCGACCTGCCGTATCTTTGAAAAACAATTCCGACGAGTGTTGAGAAGTTTTAGCATCGTAACCGTGATTGAGTAATGTTTCAATCATGACTCGATAAGGATATATGTTATCACTCGATGAAACGAGTCTTTCGTTTAGACTAATGTCCACTTGCGAAAACATCGAATGCAGAAATAGGTTGACGGGTCCCACTTTACTGTCTTTTGCGAGAGGATTCCCGTTCGCTTTCAAAATTTTGACTTTTACATACAGTTGAGTCTGCGATAAATCCAAATATTCTTCTCCGCTTCCTGAAATATTAAATTCTACGGGGCTTCCAGAGGATACGCTGGAGAGTGGATGAAATTCAACCCATTGGCCTTTTTGTATGACTGTTTGAGTAGGCGGCAAGGTAAACAATTCCAATTCAGACTTGGCACATTCTGGAGAATCTTTTAAAAGAAAAGCCATCACGCAACAAAAATATCACGTCCTTGCACCTTTGTGGTTTTAGAGCGAATGACGCACCTGGTTGCTTTGCGCTTCCTTTTAAACTTTCCGTGACCGATCATCTCGTCGGCTTTTTTCACAGCTTTTCTAGCCAGCGTTTTACCCGCTTCTTTACTTCTCGTTTTCAGAGAAGTTTTCAAATTTTCACCGGACAACACATCGTTGGCAACCATCGTTCCTGTACGTAAAGCTTCTTTTCCTACGGCTTTAGCACCGCTTTTTAAAAACGGTAAGGCACTGCGAAAAATCCGCCTAGTCCATATCCTTTCTGTAAAACTGTTCCTTGATAATAAGGTAAACCATTTCCAGCTTGCCTTGTATAATAATCTTCAAATTTTTGCGTACAACACGTATAAGGTACCAACATCTTGATACTTCTTATAAGGCACACACAATAAAAATGACGTTTCTTAAACGGGTATACCCCTTTTATAGGATTTGTCGTTGACGGAAATGTAGCACGAGTATTACTTTGCCTCTTTCGAAAGGTACCAACTGTCCAGAATGCAGCCGTAAATCAATTTAGATCGTCTGAAAATGTTGTCGTATAACAGGTAAGTAGAAAGGACGGGTGTAATGAAGTTGATGACCTCACCGTCTTTTCCTTCTACTTTCACAATTTTTAAGAGAGGTGCATGTATATCGCCCACGACTTGAGGCTCTACGAGGTCGCAGTACACGTACATAAAGGGAGAGGCCGCATTAGGATCTGCCACAAAAAGACTTTGGACCGCCCCGCTGTAGACTCCTGGTTGAAAACCTAGCAGTTCAGCAATTCCTTCGTGAAGTATTACCTTACAACCTTCCTTCGTTTTAATCGTCACTCTTTTCATGACGGCATGGTAAGAAAATTCAATTTTATTTTTGTGAGAAAACAAAGTCATAGCTTTTAACAAGTCGGGTACAGTTTCATAACATCCAGGGGGAATTCTTCGTCCGTTTTCTTTTCCGTCTCCCAAATCAAAACCGAATAAATTGTTAACGGATGTCACATTGTACCAACTATGAGGATAAATAATATTGTCGAGACCTACTTCCCATTCTCCATTCAAATCAATAGGAAATGGTAACTGGGTCGTAAACTGAGAAGTACGATTGTTTTCAAAATATTGCATGGAGCTATCGCTGATGAGCGTCACGTAGAAATACATCTCTGTAAGTGTTCACTAAAGTAATGTTGCGTTTCTATTTATATCCGTTTTACAACAGTTACCCAATCGTTGAACTTTTCTGGATAACCTTGAAATTTAACAAAGTATTCTGTTTTGCCATTGCGCTTTCTCGTTTTGAGTACTTTTTCGACCGGATAATACCCAAAATCTGTTATTTTCTGAAGTTCTTTGTAAAATGTACCTTCGATTATTTCTCTCGTCAAATCTTTTAACTGATACACGGCAGGGTTTCGCTTTATAATTTTATGAATAGTAAAAATTTCTCGGGTCCAGTTTTGCTCGTAACCTTTTTCAAAACGCATTTTCGATTTGCTTATACTGTCTCCTATTTTAAGATGGGGTTTAAGAGGATGAAAGGAAGAATTTTCGTAAAGGGTTCGCCATACTTGATCCTGGTTGTTTATGTTTACTGGCTGGTTCTGTTTTAATACTGCGATGCCATGTGTGATTGTAACTGTGTATCAGCTTATCGAGTACGTCGATGTAGCGTTTTGTATTCATTTCAGTAAAGTACTTGTACATTTTCGTTTTAAGAGTTCGATTAAATCTCTCAACAACTGAGGCTTTGGTAGAATTATGGGTTGTAAAAAAGTGCACATTTTCCTTTTTTAAGAAATTTTGTACAAGTCTGTTCGTGAATTCTGTACCGGCATCTGTCTGTAATGACTGGGGTTTGCGCTCCGAAAATATTTTTTTAAAGGCGTCCACAATCGTTTGAGACTTTTTATCTTTCAGGGCTATTGCAAATGCATATTTACTTAGAATATCGATACAGGTGAGAATGTACTTGTAATTGTCGTTGAAAGAGGCCAAGGATTGCATGTCGGCTAAATCAACTTGAAACTGTTCGTTTAAACCTCCAACAATCACACGGTTCCTAGGAAATTTATGTCTCACAGGCTTATGCAAAGTATAAGAGTCTTTTGTTCGTAACCATTCTTTAATATCCTTCGATTGAATTTTACCTTTTAAAACACGGTGTAATGTATTTACGCCACCAAAACTTCCCGGTAAATCTGGTTTACTGCACAACTTATGAAGTTCTTTTGACATTTTTAAACTTAATGTTTATCAGGCAAAATAAATATACAAATTGAGTCACTTACCTTTACGAAGCTCCTTTATATACCAGCAAGCGAGGCATAGCAGTAAAGTTTTATAACCGTACCTGTAGCATAAAAGTTTTGTACCAAGTTCATCACGTGAACCTGTAAAATAAAAGTCCTGCTACATTCTCCCCCCCCCCAAAGATATTTTAAAATATTGTAAACAAGAAATACCAAATATATGAAAAGAACACACACACACACACAAACCATAAATTAATTAACAAAACAGTTTATTACACTAAATTTTCAATAAATATATTTAGTACAACGTCACCATACTTAGTTATTGTACAGCTGCGGAAAAAGAAAGCCCACTTGTACATTTTTCGGCCGTCGTTCGTGGCACAGCAAAGTTACAGATACCAATCGTTTACGATTGACGCACACTTTAATTTGCTATGCATAAAAATTGCATAAGGAGCCATCTACATATTAAAATTCGCACCAACTTTTTTTTTCTCAATAGCAACCCCTAGATTTCACTTCATATTTCAAAAATTTAGCTCATTTTTAGCCCCGGACACGAATTTTCAATAAATTTGGACAGAAAATGAGTGAGTTATGAGCACCCAAAATCCCCCTCCCCCTATGTTAAAATATTTTTTCATACTTCAATTCATATCTCATATAATATTGGTAGTAAGAAGCTGATTTTTATTCGCACTATTAAAACTAAACGACCCAAACATAGTTTAATGTTATTATGATTTTTAATAAATCATTAATATGAATTATGAATTATTAAATTAATATTCAAAAAAAATATGAATAGCGACCTAGTCAAATTTCGATGGAAACAGATGCAGAAATTAATATTACATGGCTGTGCAAAATTTCAAATTTTTCCGTTCAGTAGTTTAATTTATATTAAATAAAATGTGTTATTTTCATGAGTTAAGGGACCATATATAAATGTATTAACTGAAAATTTTTTGAAAATTGCATAAAATAAATGTAAATTAGATTTATTTTGTGCAAAAACACAGTAAAAGATACCAGTATTAAAAATATGAAATTTTGAAGCAAATAAATTAGAGGTTTTTACAGTTTGTTGGGGATTCTATAAAGCGTGTATTGTTGCGTCCGCTACCATATTCCCCTAAATCAAATATTTTCCAGCTATAGAATTAGATGCAGTAGATGTATGTCTTTTATTACAACGTCCTATTTATGAAAAACTAACATCCTCAACTTTCCAGGCATGAATGTGACCTTTTTTAATATCGGAAACATTAGGTCTTTGGAATTCCCCATACTTTATCAAACATTCAAAATCACGTTTTTCTGTAAAAAAGTTTTCATCTAACTATAAATTAAAATACCGCTATCTAAGAGAAACATCAAGGGAAACACTGAATAACAATTTCAAAATTACAAAGATTTTCAAAATCCTTAGCAGTCATTTTGCATTTTTCCCTTAAATCATGTGTACGAACCAAAGAAGTTATGAACTCACGGGTCATTTGGACCACAGACTAAATATTCTATTCTACCCTTGATATTCTCAGTACAAAAAACTTTAAGAGAGATGGGAACAATATTTTCCTTGAAAATAATATTAATTTCTTTTAATTCTCGCGAGCGAAATAAATGAAAGCCGAAAAGTTTGGAACCTACAAATAGCGTTTTTCAATTTGCAGAAAGTCCCTTAAAAACGCGCAAAAATGAATTCGCAATATCTCCGGAAATTATCGTAGAAAATTGGTGAAATTTAATATTTAGGGTAATTTGAAGGTTTTCTTTCGTTTAATAAAGTCAAAATATGGGGTTGCCATTGAGAAAAACGAAGTTGATGCAGAATTAAATATGAAGACGGCCCCTTATGCAAATTAAATTAATAGTAATTTAAAGTACGCGTTATTTGCAAACGAATGGTATACATAACTTTGCTATACGACGAACGATGGCGAAATAAAGAGCAAGCGGGCTTTTTTTTCCGCAACTGTACATTTTTTTATTTTCAGCAATAAACATATTTCTAATTTTTTGGAACAATTCTTCTACATTTAAGGTAAAGAAAAAATCAGATAAGTCCAATTGATTGTCACAGTTCTTGTAGGCATCATAAAAGTTTTTCGCAATATGTCGCCAATCTAGTTTATAAAATGACACATCAAAAAAAACGTTCGTACTTTTCTTCAGAACTCATCGAAACACATTCGTGAAGATCGGATATTGTATAACTTTCTTCACACGCAAAACACTTAAACAGTTCTTTTACTTTTACCAATGACACATTGAGATAATAAGTCTGTGAGTTTCGTGAAATCATAGTAGTCATCATACATGCGTGGGTCAGAGTCTTTGTTGTCGGCTGACTTAATTTCGCTGCTTACATAATATGCAAGCGTATCTTAAATTAAACATTCCTTAAGCTTAGTGCTTACCTGTGGCATGATTTCTTTCAGATGTCTCATCTCAGTCGGTGAAAGCACAATACCTTCCGGTAGAAATTCAAACAGAAGATTCTTACGCTGGAACATTCTTTGGAAGACATATCCACATACTTCTTGTCTTTCTTTCACCTCGCGACACACTAGCAAGTCTTTGTCAATCACTAAAGGTTGTTGTTCACTAAATTGTTCCACTCTTTGTTTAAAGGAATGCCAAACGGAAGGAGATAAGGATACTCCTTCTTTCGTAGGATGCAGAAACCCATCTTCTTCGGTCAAGTATTTCCTTAGGTGTACACGTGTATGACCAATAAAAAACGAAACGGTTACAAAATCATCACCGCCGATATGCAGCACACGCGTTTGTAAAGTTTCCATCGAAAACAGTTCAGAACCGTCGTTGTTTAACTTCACTTTTGCAGATTTTTGAAGATGATTTTCTTCAATACTTGGTACAGTCGCTTTATATCCAAAATGCACTTTTTTATTCATTGCTGATTTCGAATTATCACCAGAACGCTTCATTCTTTTATAAATACTGTATATTCTAACTAAAAACTTAAGAAATGTTATATCAAAATACACGCATCCAATCAACAGCAACACACACCAAATAAACACGAGCAACTGAGATACACAGGGTGTTGCCAATCTCGGAATGTAAAATTTTTCCCACTCGCACTGTTGCCATTCACTCCAAATATTACAAGAAAACCAACTCAACCCTCCCGTCTAACAAAATCCCCTCCGCGATTGGCCAGAGCAGTCGGTAGCCACGCCTCCGAGCAGACAGCAAGGAGACAGCTTGCTGTAACGCGTTCCTCCATGTTGGGAACGCGTTACAGCAAGCAGATGATGCAATACAAAAAACACGTGGTTACTTCGGACTTAGCGATTTTCTTTTCGATGAATATTAAATACGTACATTACAGTCAATAGTAGATACACCACATTAATTAATTATCACTCTTAATACAGAATATTAATATGCTAACACGGTAATTGGTTTAATTAATTTCAATGTTGCATTAATAATAAATCAAAGAGGTTAATTAATTAAATACTTTTAATTAATTCCACGCAATAAAGATAGCCACCTAGGGGGGGAAATGTATCAAGTCGAGTAACGTAAAGATTCAATCGCACTTATTAATTAATGAAATATAGTTAATTAACATTTTTAGAAAGTGATTCCATCAACCTTTCAAGTTATTAGGCAAGTTGGAGTGTATAGGCTGATTAATTTTATTTTTTACCAACTATGCAAAAAATTCCAGAGCTGGGAATCGAACCCAGGACTGCTGCAGAACGTGCGGGTGCTCTACCACTGAGCTACTCTGGCACGATTCCCATATGAAATTTCTCGCATTAGAACCGTTAGCATTTATCATCTTCCTCTGCAAACCACAGATAGAACAGATGAAACAATTAATTCGCGACAACTCCATTACGCCGCGGAAATTATACATTTTTAGAAAGTGATTCCATCAACCTTTCAAGTTATTAGGCAAGTTGGAGTGTATAGGCTGATTAATTTTCTGCTAATATAGTTAATTAATTCTGCGCATGAAGACTGTCACGTGGTTTTTCATTCACACTCAGGAATAACCAGTTGTCTTAATTAAGCTATTTAATTTACTAATACACACTCGTTACCATGTGTAACTATCGAGAAAAAAATGACAATAATTATTTACTAATTAATTACTAATTAACTACAACTCGTTTTACACTCGTTCCCGCGTGCACTTTCTAGAAAAAATCACAAGTCCGCATGTTATCAGCGAAAATTTTTCCAAATCCCCCATTCCGAAACTAAAAAACACTTCAATCTTTAGCAATATTGAGTCGGGCCCCGACTAGCCAGATCGATAGGGCTTCGGACTACGGACCCATTGGTGCGGGGTTCGAGTGCCACTGCCGACAAGTAGAAATAAAATAATTTTTAAAAATAAATCCAAGTCCATAAATTATTTCTAAAATTCAATAATAGATGGCGGCACTAACATTAATTAAATAAAATTAACTAAAATTCAGTAATTAAATAAATCATTAAAATCAGTTCCAAGCTCTAAAAGATTCTAAGTCCCATTCCAAAACTAAGAAGGTAGTTCCTAAACATAACACAAGATGGCAGCACTAAAAATTCAAAGGCAGCACTACAATTAATTAATAATTAACTAAAATAAATTAAAAGCAAATTGTACAATTCTGGCCGAAGATTCTGCGAAGAATTCTAGTCCCATACCGAAACTAAACCCGTTGCCATTCCCGTGAAAAGAAATTCGGTGTTGCCACCCTGTAAAGAAATACCCTCGTAACTTTTCACGAAAATAAAAACGAAACTAATAGCAGACATCACATCCAGGAAGTAAACAACTCAACCATCCAGGAGGGAAACCACTCAACCAGCATTAGGAAAAAAAACTCAACTAGACCAGCAGCAGGAAAACAACTCCACTCCACTCATGACGTCACTTCCGGACACGCCCCCATGACGTCATTTGGCCACGCCCCCCCCCTTGTTACGTCACTTCCGTTCCTTATGTACCTGCGCTTACTACTGACATTTAATTTGGCATATTTCGCCCAAATCCAACAAGCTTAAGATAGTTTGTGAGATTTTGATGATAGCCAAAGTAGTCACTGACCTCAGACTTTCAATAAATTGAATATATCCATACACCTTAATGCATTTAAAGTCATTTGGCTGACCCTATAAATAAATTACTCAGTGCATTGCAATCAAGAAAGAGCTGCACAGTTCGAAGTTACAATAGTTCTAAATACGAAATTTAAAAATTCTACGGTTAAAAGTTTTAGAGTTATACGAAATTATTTCCCCCCTAATCTTCCACCAGGAGCTACGCCACTGATTCTAGGTATATTTGACAATTTCACTGAATAGTGTTGTTTCCTAAATGATTTACATGAAGAATGGCTGAAAAATATAATAAAATATTTAATTTTTGACAAATTTGCTAATCAGAAACCGTAGAATCAAGCAGTTCAGGCTCTTCTCTTTTAAAATATGAGAAATATTCTTATGAATCTATCAACTTTCTGGTCGTTGGGGGGAAAGTTTTTAAAGCAGCTGTGTTTGAATGTCCTCTTGCAATACTAGCGACTGCGCCCAATCTGATTCATTCCGGATTCTCTGCGCTTGCTTTTTTTTCTTTTCTTTTTAAGGCAAAATTTAGGAAACAAATTAAAACAACACTATAAAAAAAATCTAGGAACTTTCCTTGGAAATAGAGGATAGTTGAGGTGCCCTAGAATTCCAAGGAACGTTACATGAAAATACCAGGAACTTATACTAAATAACTCAGGAAGGCTCCGCTGAATTGTATATTGTTCAGTAAAGTTCTTGGTACTTTCATGTAACTTTCCTTGGAATTTAGGGCTCCCCAGTTGCCTATTATTTTCAAGGAACGTTCCTGAACATTTTTACAGTTCTGGTCATTTTTAAGTGAATCGTGAGAGAAATATTCGGTTAAGGGACGGGCTAAATGAAAAATGTAAAGTTTTCAGATGGAAATGTTCACTTTCTGTATGGTATTTGTGAGTCTCTTTTCCCATTATTTCTAAAGAATGTTTCTTGAGATTTTTTACACTGAAATAAGGAATGAAAGCATTAATTACTTATAAATTGAAATCATTAGTTGTTAAAATATTATATTGTACTGTGCGTTTTAAGGCAAACCTGCATGAGGAGTATCTGCCTAGGATGAGGGTTGTCTTAGTCGAAGTATTTTCTGAGGAGTTCTAACACGAATTCACGTTACATCTCGAGAAAATCCACCAAAACTCCAGACCGTTAGATCGACAGTCACGTGATGGTTATCCCTCACACAGCATCCCGCCAAGTAATTTCGAAATGCTCCAAACTGTCGAAAAGCACCCCCCCCCCTGAAATTCCCCCTCATTCTTGCAAATGACCAGAATACTGTTCGTACAAAAAAAAAAAAAAAAATCTTAACAGACGGCCCCTGTAGAGTAAAAAGGCCGAGGTCATTGGTGGGGTCACCTTCTTCCGGGAATATAATGAGAGACGCTGGTACAGCAGATAACACAACAAAGCCTGTGCGCAGATTTGTGACTTTGCATGTACTTCAATGAATTGAACAGTAGAATAAACACTTGTATTTTTTATCACTTTCTCTTTAAACTGTTATATTTCCTCTAAAGCCCAATTTGAGAGATAGTTTTAAAGTTAAAAATAATATTATAGAGAAGCATCTATTTTAATAAGTATTTTTCTTACACTCATTTTGCTTAAAATAAGATTTCATTTCCATTCTAATTCCAAGTAAATACAGGATTTAAAACAAAATTCACACTGTTATGTATAATAAATTGTCATTAAATGAATTTTTCAAATTTGACATAAATTCTTTCTTTTCTTTTAAATCTGTCTTATTCCCCCCTCCCTTAAAACGTAATTTTATGAATTCTTAATTTGAAACATTTTCAAAGAAAGTAAAAAACAACACAAATGCTATTTATCATTTCTTAAAACAGAAATCCAGGTCGCGTCCCTCGATCTCATCGTTTGAAGTTTTCCGAGGTTACCTCCGAAACTTAGAGTAAATACGGGTTGGGACCTCTCAGAAAGACCCCTACGGAGGGCACCACACCCATAGGCCTAGATCCCTCGTGTAGATAATTGGCCGTAATCGCACAACGCAATATTTAAACCAGCAATAGCTCATTTAGAGTGTCAGTTAAAATAAACACATTTAATGAGCATTTTACAAAATAAATTTCATAGTGTGAAAGAAAAAAGTAGAGCATATAATTTTAAGAGCTTAAATAATTTATATTATTTACTAGTACAACAGAAATACAATATTTACACATTATACAGAGATCATGAATAATTATCAAAACTTTTACATAGGCGATTTTCCACCCAAGAATATTGTGTGGAAGATTTTATTTTTATACATTAGAAATAAAGAAAAGATTTTAAAAAATTGTAGAGTATATAGATTGTAATCGAACACAAATGTAATTAATATAAAGCATTACTAGATTTGAAAAGAACATTAATGCAAGTGATCACATAAAGTGAAAAATGTCTATAAACTGAATTATAATATCCCCGTTTATCAGAAGAAATACTTCAATGAATAAGTGTTACAATATCATGTAAAATCAATACTTAATTTTTAAAACTTTCCGGGTGATCACCGTAAACATTATCCATTTTCTTCTACTTTATAACTTTTTTTTTCTGATTTACATATTACAGAGACTACACAAACAATTCATATTATTTTATAGATAAAGTATCTATTGATTTGTCTTTTATTTACTTTTGTTACCATGGGTTATATATATATATATATATAACCCAATAACAAGCCATACGTATGCCATACGTATACCCAATAACAAGCCATATGTATAAGCAATTAACAAGCCTATACACACATCTTTTGCAACTTTCAGAAAAGTGCAGAAATCTCTTTAAAAAATATAGGCTGGTCCCTCATTTATTTCGAAATATTTTGAAAATACTGCAACTTAAGATTTTTTCTGAATTTTCCGTAATTTTTTATTACAGTAATGAGACATTTAAACACTTTACAGCTAGTGCAATTTCAATTTACCGTAGGCCATATACTGTAAAAGCACTTATTTTCGCGAGCCGTAATTTTCGCAAAAATGAAGATACCAGTGAGTTCGCAAATTTCGAAAATTTTTTTATGCGTTGAACAGAAAGCTAAAAAAATCACGAAAATACCTAAACATAGAACCCCTTTTGCATAAGGCATTTTAAGAAACTTCCGTTTGTCCGAAAAGTTCGTACCCCCCCCTCCCCATTTTGAACAGCTGCAAAGAAGCTGATATAAATGTAAGTGAATGAGCTGCATTCTATTACTTGTATTACTGTTTTGCATTCCTGAAATAGTTGTGTAGTATTCAACAAATAGTTTTAAGAACGAAAGTTGTCAAGAGAGAGTTTGTAGCTTAAGGACCATCTTGCATCTATCAGACAACCAAACAAATATACGGCCCTACATTTCTAACGAACACATTTGCTATGTTTATGGAACATGTATTCGATCTTCTGTCCAAATCTTAAGCATGGGGTCAAATTAATGTTGAATGAGTAAAATCACTGAAGTTAAATTAGATATAAAACTGATATTATTGAAACTCATCTAAATAATACAATAATTTTGCAAACATGCATTTTGTGTATGTGTGTGTGGCGGGGGGGGGGAACACTCGAAATATGCATATGAACTTAATATTTATTAAAACTATGGTGTTGACCTAAGTCTAATTAAGAATAACGGGGGTCCTAGGCTTATTATTTTTTTTAGGAGATTCTATATAATTTAACCATGGGAAAAATATTTGTTCTACTTTAAAATATTTTATGTAGTATTAGAGTTTTATAAAAGAATCCTCTTCGCAGGCTACTTTTTATAGCATTTTAACTCTTTTGCAGGGAGAAATATAATAATTGTCATAAATTGGGCTCTTAGGACAGATTAATATATATACAGTAAGGCACCGTTTATTCGTTTCTCATTAATACGACTTTCATATTTATACGTCATTTTCATGAAGTCCCAATTCCTTTCTATTTATTTTAATGCAAAAATGCTTCGTGTATACGACGCACAATATATGTTATAGGCCGTTTTAAACTTTCCTTAGCTTCGAAAATTTTGTCTCTGTGTTTATGTAACTCTTTAGGGAGAAATTGTGGAGAAGGATTGTGGAGAGTTGTACGTTTAACAACCTTCTTGTAAAGACGCAGTTGACTTTTTTAAAATGTTTACAACTCACTTTGCGTATCAGAAAACGTCGGAAAAGACTTTTCATGAACTTAATTCAATCCGTAATGCTGTAACTAATAATTAATGGCAATCAGCAAATCGGGCGACTATGGATGGTTCAATAAATTCAATGTCTGTGTAAACAAAAATTACATCATGGTATTCAATGTATATTACATTAATCTTAAATTTATGCAGCATTAGGTATTGTCCAATAAATGTAGGATTTGTTCCACTTTCAAGAGAATTTTTCATTTTACTTTATTATTTAACTTAGATATTGTGTTTGCAGGTAAAAACTAACATGAAGTAATTTACTATTACCTTAAAAAACATACAATTATTATATTTACATAAATTTGCCTTAGCAGCGTTGTTAAACATGTAATAATCAAAGTTGTTTATTAATGTTTCATTTATACGTCTTTTCAGATTGGTCCGGCTACGTAATAAGGGACCGTATCTAAGTTGAAGTCTGAAATTCTTATACATTTTCTGTACCGTGCGGAGGCAATCAGTCATTTTAATGGTTCTTCTTCCGTTGCACTGCATTCTCCCCCTCTAGGGTCATTGGGATGCTGTGTGAGGGGATCCCCACGTGATGGCGCCCAAACACGGGACCTTCACACTTCGGCCGTCTACCATTCCTAGTGCTTTATCTACTCGGCCATGGTGGGACTACTAAAGTATTAATTTAAATTATGATCCAAGCTGTGAAGAGGGAAAGAGACAAAGGGCACCAAAGAAAATATTGTTCAAGAGCGCTTTCTGCAGTACCCAAGTAGCACAAACTTGTTCAAAAGCCGTAATTTCTACGTTCAGCTAGCACGTTATCATCCCGTACAGATTTACGGTGTCGCTTACGTCAGAATGTCCGGGCAAAGCACGTACAATGATCGTCGAAATCTGGGTCCAGATCAGTGTTCTCCACACGTACTTAAAACGTTGTATAGCTGCTTAAGCAGGACGTACTTAAATCGTTGTGTAGCTGCTTATGCAGGACGTACTTGAAACGTTGTGTAGCTGCTTATGCAGCTATAACCAATATTCTACAGCTTTTTAAAAAAATAAATTACTCCGCTTATCTGAATCAACGGCTAATTAATAGGATTAATGCTGCTTATCAAAATTTTCGTAAAGACGGTGTTCTGATTTAGAAATATATTACAACATTGTTTGTGCAACTTTCATTTAAATACTGACTGAGGTATAAGTATTTTATGTATATATATTAGTTATTGATTATTTACTTTCTATTCCATTCAAGTTATTCATTATTCATTTTCTATTTTATTCAATATCTAATTTTTATGTCAAACATATAACCTTTAAAAATTCTTGTTTTATATTATTAAAATTTTATAAATATTGAGAGGTAAGAGAGCTCTTGAAGAAATGGCTACTTTTTTTTTTTTTTTTTTTTTTTGCTGCCATTGGAAATAAAAAATAATTTGCAATTGGAAAAATATGTAACTCTAATAAACTTAGGAATTTCAGAGAAAATGAAAACAAAAATTATATATATATGTGTGCTGTCCTGTTCTTGTTTTTTTTTTTAAATAATAATAATAATAAAAATATTTGTGTTTTGATGTTATATTTGTTTTCTATTATATCTCTATTTTGTGTGTGTTTGTATTCTTTTCTTCTCTTTTTATTTATTTATGTACTTCTTTATCAAAATCCCAGGAGTTTCCCTGAAAAACCAGTAAAATTTGTTGCTATACAATGTGCCCTTTTTGTTGGTGTATTATTAGAATGTTATTATTTATTTTTGTACTTCTTTATCAAAATCCCAGGAGTTTCCCTGAAAAACCAGTAGAATTGGTTGTTATAGAATGTGCCCTTTTTGTTGGTGTATTATTAGAATGTACTTTCACACTGACATAAAAAAAATTATTTTCAATTTTAGTTACAAATAAGGCACATGCAGATTTTAAGTTTTATACTTAAATTTTTTTTATTGTATGCATATAAAATAATGTTCATAAAATGCATTCCTCCAATTAAAATGACAAAGCCGAAACTTTTGGCATGCATGTATATTGCCACTATACTACTAATTGCAAGGTTTTTACACATTTAATGAAATGAAATTCCCCACTACTTTTATAAGTAAAAAAAATAGTTATTTTATACACTGTTATACAAAATACCGATTTTAAATTTGAAAATAATATTATTTAACTACATTAAAAATTTAAAATATTACCAACCAATGGATCAGTTTTTACTCTTAAGACACAGGAGATTTCAACAAAGGAATGTTAAAAGAAAAGTATTCAGTTGTAAGATTGATATTAAGATGAATGTGCGAGGATTTTCTTAAAAATTCAGGAACTTACGAACTTTTTAGTATATGGCAAACTTTAAACAAAGTTTACATTAATCAATTGATTTATGTCTCATAAATCAATTTACTGCATTGCAGAGTAAATACTTTTTTTTAACATACTATTAACATATCAGCTTTGCTAAAAATTTTAATACTCACAGGCTTGACGACTTATTTATTTATTCTTTTCATACTACATCAAATCTAGAGTGCAGATGGCAATTATGTCACGTATACCTAATTTACCACACACAAACATTTGAAAAAAAAAAAAACCTTCTTGGTACTTTACCTTAATTTATTTCCCTAATCTAGATGATATAAATCAATGTCAATAAAGCCGAAAGAAGAAAAAAAGTGTGTTTTCTGAAAATGGAGTTAAGGTATCTCAAACAAAAGAAATAAGATTGTCAATTTTTTAAATATTTATTCGTCAATTTTTAAAATATTTAAAATATTATACACAAGCAAATTGAATTTTAAAGGAGCTTTTTCTTCTGGTAATGTCTAAATGTGGCATGTTTGAGCCAGTTTTATTATATCTTCTACGATTTTCGACACTACTACCTTCATTAGTGGATGTTGCCTTACAGCAACTAAAAGAAAAAACAAATTGCATTATATTTTTATGACAAAATTGTACAATCGATACCAATACAATAAAGTAAAGTTTGTTTATATGTAAAGGGAAATCTGGAACTCTGGAAATGAAAAACCGTATTTAAGTCCTTCAACTGACAGCCATTTTAAATACTCAAGCAAATACAAAAGAAATTGAATTCATCTGTGATTAGCCAGATGATATAAGTATTCAATGTGCATTCATGGAATGACAACCACATTGCTCCCACGACCAAATTTAAAAAATGAAACTTACATATCCTCTTCAGACCCAACAAAAATCTTGCATGTCGAATTTAAGAGCAATCTCTTAATTAAAAAAAAAAAAAAACTATTAACATTTAAAAATGACTAGTAAAAAGTGCATTTTGAAATAATTTTTCGAATAAAATCTTCATTCAGAATCACAATCTCAGTAGTAAAATACTGTTATGATCCATAAATGAAGACTAACAAGACACTTTCAAAGGTAAAGGATGTTTTAACTCTTTGGCTCCCAGGCCCAAGGAAACTTCACATCCATTGTTTCAGAGAGAAATAGCCGGAAAATGCCTCCCCCCCCCATCTAACGAAAGCGAGCACATTCATCACTAGTTTTTGACAATCGGGAACTTCCCTTTTTGAAGGGGTGATATTCCGAAGAAGGTCTAATGTAACTGCTTTTAATAACAGATTGACATTGGAATGTAACTTGTAGTGTGTAGTCCTGCTACGTTAACTTGACAATCGGTCACGTGAATTTGGTGAGTCCACTGGGGAAATTAGGCAACAGGTTTTCCTTCGGGATAAAATCAGGTAGCCGTATTTGGCACCTTATTGCGGATCAGGGTTGGAAAAAACCCCGGTTTATTTGAAAAAAACCCAAAAAACTTTGTTTTTTTGGTTTAAACCGGGTTTTATTGGTTTAAACCAGATTTTTTTATTTCTTTAAAAAAATCCTTTTATAATTACCTGTTACATACTTATAAATAAAATTATTTGTAAAATGTTCAAAATAGCAATTAATATTCCTTCTGAAAGTAATTAAAACAAAGTAAATAAACAATTGTTGCTATACTTATGTGGACATTGAAATCATTCAATTTTAATATTTTATTTAGCGATACTATTTTTTATATTTAGTATGTAATATAATGCAATATTAATTGTTCACTACATTTTACATGGAATCTTCCACTTAGATTCATCAGTAATAAAGGCGATTAGTTTTTCAAAATGATAGTTTAAAAATAAGTTGTTAAAACACAATACCTGTACTTTAGAAACAAATTAAAAATGCACCCTATAATTTAATTCATAATTTTTAATAATGATAAAACAATAAGGTGTCCACTAGATTGATATAAAAACTTATTGTTGATACTTATAAGGATAATTTTAAAAGATATCAGAACGTATTCTGTCTGTAGTATTCGGAATTTTAAATTATTCTGGTACTTGCATATTATACCGACGGTCAATTCCGCCAAACAATTTTTGCGTCAAATGTGCTGGCAAACTGTTGCGAAACGTATTTCTAACGATGAATTATTTCATTTGTCTGGCATTTATCGTGGCAAAAAATTGCTCGTCTTGGCAGACCGCCGGGATAATACGTAAGTACCATTATTCTTTTTAAAAAACCAATTGGTTTTTTGAGGAAAAAACCATTGGGTTTAAACCATGCCAACCCTGTTGCGGATACAGGAAATTTCTAGCACAATGAAGAATGAGCATGCGGGGCAGGTGTGCCCTTTTATTCGCTTTCACTCTGGGGAGTGGGAGACCAGATGATCACCAGAAATTCTCCCCACTTGGCGAAAGAAGCTGCAACCAATTAAGCAGTAGCACATAGTAACCTTTCAATGAGCGACCGCTCTCTAGGAATGAAATCACCTAAGGTCGACGGCCAAGTTAAGGCAGCCAAACTATACTTGCAGCTCACTTTCTAAATATGAACGTTCAAGAAAATAAAGAAATGCAATCTGTCTTGAAATGCTAAAAATTTATATATATATATTTATATGTGTGTGTGTGTGTGTGTGTATGTAAAGGAGGCACTTATATTAGAGTGGTCTTGAAGCATAGAATTGTTTAATGCCATAATTTAAATAATGATGTTTTAGATTAGTTTTCCTTTCTTTTTCCCTCTCGTTTCAGCAATCACAGAAACAACCCCCCTCCTTCAATGATAATAGGCAATGGTGCAGTTTTCCATTTATTTCAAAAATCAACTACTCAAACTAATCAAAAAAGCTCTAATTTTACAAATGCCTGTCAAGTAGTTATAAGTTTTTGTGAATGTACTGTGAATAATTATAATTTTAAGTAACTATGAATAATTACGTAAAATTAAATATCGAACATTTATGTTAAATCGTTAGGTTATGCTGTTAGTTTATTATACTTAATTTTTCTCGTCAATTAGTTGACATTTATTTATTTACTTTAAGTTATCAATCAATTTTTATTCTTATATTGATTTTTCAAGATTTGATCAGTAATTGCATACATTTTCTTATTTAAAAATTTTTTGTTTTTGTTTTAAAAGGGCTGATTCTATTTCACTATTTTTTAATTATCAAATGTTTATCTTCATTGCCAAATATCAATGCAAAATAGTTTGCACTGTGATTAGTATACTTTATCTAAAAGCATGTTTTCCATAAGCATATTTTGCAAATATCACACTCCCATGAGATTTGAACAAAATGTCCCATTTTTGTTTTTAGATTACTTTTACGGCATTTGGGGCAAGTTTTTTTACTCCCATTAATTTTTATTCTTTATGCTCATGTTCATAAAATCCTTCAGTTACTGAAATATCTCTTTTTCTAGAAGAAAGGTTTCTCACTTATTGTTCAATCAATTTCATTTGAAAATCACGCAAAGTAGGTGGTTTTCGTTCCTCTGGAAAGTTCGTCACCATCATGATTATAAAGGAATTAACAATTGCTGTATCCATCAAAAACCAAAAAAGGTAGTACCAGCATTTCAACGATTTTCTGGCTACACTGTAGTACTTTCTTCTTTGGTCAGCCAAGTCTACACCTCCCATACATTTATTATACATTTTGAAAGCTTCAGGGCATACTACTTGATTTCTTTTCCTATTTTTCGGTTAACTTTGACAACACTGTGATTTAAATCTGAAGCAATAATGCTTATTTGTTTTTTATTCATCAAAGTGCTGCATAGAATTTTATTTTCTTCCTCACACTGGAATACAGCTAAATCTGCCCGAGTTTTTAACTGAAATTTTTTCAGGTCTTCAGGCAGCTGTTTTCAGTTTTTCAAAACAGTTCCGCATGCATACATTCCTTTTTTCAATAAATCGTGAAGTAGTTTGATGCTTGAAAAGAACCAATCAAAGTGAAACGTGATATTTTTCTTCCAGTGGTTGGATTAAATTCATCGCAACATCATAGCCCAATCCGTTGTTTGATCGCTCAACAGCATCATTTTTCACTCCATATATATTAAAATTATAAACATATCCAAGGTACAATGTACACAGCATCCAAACTTTTATGCCTGGCTTAGCAGGCTTCAGCGGCATGTAGTGGACTATTCCAAGTCTTCCCTTGAATTTTGAGAGCTTCGTCTACTGCCATTTCTTTATATGGCTGATAATTTTCACGAAAATTATTTTTTAATTTGGAAGCCATCGGTTCAAGTTTTTGAAATATGTTGTATTCTGGATTATCTTTATTAACTTCATTTCTTCAGTCCGATATGTGAAACTATTGCAGTAACTTGCAGTTCTTTCTTCTTTTCTGTGACAAATTATGCATACTTATTAGTTTTCGCATATATTTTCTATTAAGCTTTCATCCAACAGCAGCTTCAAATATTCAATTTCGTCTGATCCAGGTGGCAACGAATGCGTCGGTCCAGGATTACCTTCAAAAAAATTTTTTTCAACATGTTGGAAACTTTCGTTAGAGGACCAGGTCAAGGAATTATCAGTAATGTCCAATTCTTTATTCTCCGAAGATATTGCTTCCACATTAGCTGGTGGGCATACGATTGATATGTCTTGATCGGTAAAATTTACCTCGATATCAGGGGGCGTAGCCAGAAATTTTTCATGGAGGGGGGGGGTTACAACTACTACAACTCATATATATGTATACGTGGGTGTGACAATGTAGTGAAGAATATACATTTTGTGTGGCAAAAAATTCCTCATGGGGGGATATGGCCCCCCTGCTCGAAATCAATATCTGAATTGAATAAAATGTCCTCTATATCTTTTTGGGTCAAACCCTTTCTTTTTCTAAATGACATTTTACAAAATATCTTCTAAATAACTAAGAAAAAATTGTGATGTCTACACCAGAAAGCAAGAGCAATGTCAAAATTTTAACTTCACGCTTCTCTCCCACTTGACCAGAAATTTCCCCCAGCGTTTAAACCCAATCCACAAAAAATCATCCCGCCTCATTCTTCACGCCTTTTATTTGGACACACATGCGGGAGGGGGGGGGGTGCATTCCTCTTCAGCTACCCTCAGCTATTACGGGAATGAACAGACTCGTAGCCTCTTAGCTACTATGGACGTCAAAGAGTTAAAAGTACTTTTCAGTAACTTGAAGTTTGGAAATAAGCAAAAAAGTATTAGCAAATTCAACTTCGGAAATTCCACTAACATTTAAATAATTTGTGTAATGGCAAACGAAGTTATAAAAATAACAGCAAACAAAAAGGATTATACAGAGTGTTGGATTTGCACATTCACACTCGTTAACATTATTTATTTAAGTGAAGCACTGACACATGAATTAAATATGAAATTTAAGAGTTACAAACAATTTTAAAGGCTCACTTTTAACAGGGCAAATAAAAAGGTCTGCAATATGGGTACCTTGGAATTGAAGAGGTTAAGAAAATGCACCTTGTACTTTAAATGTGTATGGAAGCCTAAGTAATAACAGTGTGACAATCCAAAACTGATCTCCATATATCTCTGCAAATGATTCAAGTGAAATATTTAATCACAATTTAATATACCACCTAAAGTTAACTTACATATTATCATTGTCACAGTTTTTAAATGCTTGGCTTTGGAGGTTTCCCACACCAATTATCATTTCGTGCAAAATTGTTTGTTAGAACTTCTAATATTCTTCCAACACTTTGGCTCACATCATGGCTAGCATGGCATCCGAAGTACTTCACCTGAGAATAAACTAATACAGCTTAAGTAAATAAACTTTTATAAATAATGGCATAGATCACCAGTATAAAGAATAAATCAGGTAAGATCAATAATATGGGTATAAAAAGGTATTTACCACTTGCAGTCAAACACCTTGACTTTTAAAGTCACTCAACAGAAATTACTTTCTTATAATAAATCATTCAAAACACTTTACAATTCTATAAAAATACTCAATTAAAAGTACTTCCTAAATCATTATTTAAATTACATTATACTGCTCTAGTGACATTTATTGAATTCCAAAGTAAATCTGTCGAAAGAAATAAACTGAGGTGGCAAAAGTCATGGGATACCTTTTATAATAACGCGTCTGACCTTGTTTTGCCCAGCGGAGGGCAGCAACTCGATGCGGCATGGATAGACTAACCAAAAACAGAAAATACAGCACAGAAAAAGTTACTGTATTAATAATAAATCTGATTAATTAGTGTAATGCTTTATACCCTGCTAATTACTTATTGTTGTAAGCATAAATTAGCTTAATTATTTATGTGGGGTCAACATAATCGACAAACACTAAAGCCCTTAAAAATGTTAATAATTAGATTTAACAATAAAATAATTACATTAATTGGTCTAATTGATTATATTAATTATAAAATGATTTTGTGCATTCTACCCCTCACCTGTTATAGGTGCAAAATCGCCCCCTCCTTGAGTAATTTCTGGATTTGTCCCTGGCAACGGATATGTTCATGAGCTCAGGAAAGGCACTGCAAGCGATGTTGTGCATTCAGTAGGGGAAACTTTTGTACCTAGGGCCAGCTATATTCAAATGGCAATATCTTTTCTTATAATTAACTTACAATAATAAAAATCACTTCAAGTATCGAAACAAAAAAATTGGAAATGATATTGAAAATTTTTAAAAAATTACAAATGGCCCTAGGTACAATAATACTATTGTACCTAGGGCCAGTTATTTTCAAAAACCAGAATTGTTGTTTACAATATAAAAAAACAATTTGTATTCATTATTTCTTTTGTACACAGTTTCTAAAATCTTTGTAAGGAAGAAATGTTTATTATTCCACGCTTGATTTGCAAAACTGACACCAAAAGTAGGTAAAAAGCATTGGCGTTCTGATCCTCCAACAATTTTTGGTTAAGGCAATTTAAATATAACATCATCTCTGTTGATAACATAAGTTGTATCACTGTGATACAAAAATTTATTCCAATCCTTAGAGTCGTTTCAGGTATTTAACAGTATACTGATCATCTGTAACGTCAACTACTTCTGCTATGTAAAAATGCTTTAGTTTTTTCCCATCTGATTTCGTCAAACAGAAATCTCCCATTTCAAGTTCATCACTGGGCCTTTCATAAGCTATTGGAGAATCTGTGCTGCTTGCAGAATCTGAAGAGTCCATTTCAAGTGATTCCTCAGGTGCATCAGTGAGAATTCTACACTTGCCAGGTTTTTATCCACCTCTTCTGGCAGTACGAGGTTTAGCCTTAAGGAAAGGACGCACTTGTTCAGGTGTTACACATTGGGTTGATTCACAGTTTGATGTGGAAGGCTGACAATTAACAAATGCGTACATATTTTCTGTAACCGTTGCATTATCAATAGGTCTGCTCAAAGCCAGACTCTCAGAAGTTGATTCATCTGCAGTTATTGTGGGCCTGTCTGTTACGTAGGAACTCAAATATTCATCCTCACGAAATATATATGCTCATAAACTGGCCATATGCCTGATACTCTAAAACCAGACTGGATATTTGTAGGGGTAAAAGCTAAGGGATATGCTTTGCTAACATTCTCACCTACATCATAAATTATAAGAGGTTTACCTGGATTTGTTTGCATCCAGTTACTGCAGGCTACATTGTAATATTTTTTAAAGGGCCCAAATCAACTCTGTCTAATGGCTGTAATTTATGACTAGTATGAGGCGGTATTGTCAGTAATACCATGCTATTTTCTTTTGCTAAGTTAATGGCATGGTTGAAAAAAAAGAAACAAATTTTAAATATTAGATTTGTGCTTTAAAATCTTATTTATCTTCCCCATCCCCATTTTTACAAAAAGTTAACAGCACAAACAATAAAATTTGTACCTAGGGCCATGGACCTAGGTACAAGATGTTGTTCTTTTTGGCAAAATGGCTTCCACAGCCAAAAATCTGCAAAAACATTAAATGGAACCTTTTAACGGAAGCAGCATATTTACGTCTTTCATGACGATAACTTGTAGGTCTACCGACCATCTATAAAAGTAATGAAGTGGTCTTAAGCACAGAGATGAGCTAGACAAAAAAGCAAAGAGTTCGAAAAAATGTGCAAACAATACTCAAGCAATAAAAGTCAAGGAAAGTGTGCAAATGATATTTGAGCTGTATGACGTCAGAGCAGGTTCTGCTAAAGCGGCACTCTGACCGGATGTTCATGAGCAAATTTTTCGTAAAATCCAAATTTTTTTTTTAAAGTCTAGATTTCTTTGGAAAAAAGCAGAATTTTTAAGAAAAGTCTGAAGATTATTTGAATAAACGGGGAAAATAGGAAAATCCTACAAAAGTAGGAAGAATCTCATCCCTGTAAACAATTCTGATATTGTATAACATATACAATAAAGCAGAAACATTAAAGAAATTTACATTTTTAAAGTTTAGCAGATACAATTTTATCTTTAGGTTTACTAACTTTAGAACAACAAATTATAGAAACATAAGTGGGATATCCCACGGGTGCAGAATATGTCTGGACCAGTGATGGAAAAGTCTATTGCCCGACATGCCAGAGTCATGTATGTGTTTTAGCCACATGCCTGATTGGGCATGTAAAAAAAAAAAATCAACCTTAACAGATTAATAAAATTTAATTACTTCATTGATAGAATACAATTATTTTTTTTAAGTATGTTTATTTTTTCCCATGAATCACTTTAAAATCTGTTTCAATGATCAATAAAGGTAGGGATGCACCTAATACCATATTTTGCCGAAGAACGAATATTCGTTTAAAATTCTAACTGAATACTTGGTTAAAATTTATTAAACCGCTATTAAACTTTAATTGCAATGATTAATTTAATTAGTTTTTTCTTAAACAATATTTCATATGGTGTAAAACTTCAAAAATTAAAATGCTGCAAAATTTAACATCCAAGTGTGTTTCCTTTATATATTGGGTTGGCAACAAAGTAATTGCGTTTTCTTGTATAAAATTCAAGCAAATAAGTTTTCAACAAGTTTTTAATTACAGGTAAGCTGTGCCTGAACATACGATTGATATTTGTTACATTTTAAAGTAAGAATTTCACTGGCAGTATTTTTTTTCGTCCATAAAAGATTGCCACTCTCCCCCTTTTTTCGCTTCTATCCTCCTTAGAGGACAATATTAAAAATGTCCTGAAATTAATTTTTAGGTATACGTGACTGCTGTATTTTACAGAAAGAATTTCACGGATATCTCTATTTTTATTTGAGATCACGCGGGATATGTGAAAAGAACTTTTTGGCCCCTTACCCCCCTTAAGATTACGAATTTTGGAAAATGCTCTCTGATCTAGCACCTATGTTGAAGAACTCACGTGCGTACCAAATTTCGCATAATTAACTTCAGTAGTTTTGACCAGGCGAAATATTGACATACGGAAAAACGCAATTACTTAGTTGCCAACCCAATATTATTGATAACTTTTTTAAATATTAGTGAAATGCTGGTAATTTTTTTACCTACATATTTTATTTAAATGTTTAGCAGTTAATTAACTTAACATATTTACGAACACTTGATGTTATGAGTTTTTTTTTCCTGGTTACTGTTTCAAATTTAAATCAGTTAGTAATAGCACAGGTTAATGTAATGTGTCATAAGATTTAAGAAAAACCTTCAAATTCAAATTTAACATCTGAGTGTTTTCTCTTACATTAAAACTAATTTCATTGGGATATTGGTTATTTGTGTGATTGTGGAACGCTACGTTAGGACTATCTGCCAAGGATGGGGCTGCCTTGGTAGGAGGACTTTATAAGGGTTTACAATGCTTATTCACATGTAATATTAGTAAGTAACAACTTGAATAAATTTAGTACTATGGTACTATATTATATCTTTCATTCATGATATAAAAAATGTTCATGTGTTTACCGATTGGGGAATATTTAAATTTGTTTACTATTCGGCTGCCGAATATTTAAGTATTCGGTCAAAACGAATATTCGGTTTGTCTGCCGAATAGGCAGTATACCAAATACCAATCGAATACTCTGTACATCTCTAAATAAAGGAGAAATTTTTCATTAGCCCGAGCCCTGTCCGGGCCTGGGCTCAGCAAATTTCATCTCTATCGGTCACTATTCATTTGGTATTCAGCTGTTTTGGTAAAATTGCAACCAGTCGCTTACACAGGATTTTAGTTTAGAGGTAAACTTAAAAAAAAAAAAAAACACTATGGTGGATGAAGCAACCTAGCTATAAACCTATCTAAAGTCAGCATGATTAGAATAACAGACGAATCCCCCAGGATTGTGCCAGAATCATATCACAACAGAAATGTAAACAAAACATCAAAATGCAAACAACACCGACTTCTACATTTAGTCCCATTTATTTAACCCAGTAACTGCATTTAGTGTTTTACAGTTATTTACTTTTACATTTGCTTAAAAAAAGTGGGGGAGGGGAGCAAAATTTATGAAACACACATTCATGTACTTTGAAACATTAAAACATTGTAATTGAGGTGGTGTAATACAACATAATTTATTGATGTATGTATATAGACATATGAATATGATAATAAAAACACAGGAATAGCTTATCCATACTTAGCATGCGTCTTTGTGCAAAATACACCAACCAGGGACGGAAAAATCTATTGCCCGACATGCTCGGGGTATGTAATTTTTCTTGCTATATGCACGATTGGGAATATACAAAATTAGCGATTGATCATTAGCAAAATTCAAGAAAAGTTTCAAGAGATATTAATGGCTATGTTCTTGATATGTTTTAGGTGTCTGTACTGATTCGGCTTGTGGCTGCAACATCTCTTTTGAAAGCAAACAGTCTGAATAATGTAAATAATACAGAGTAATAAAATGCAGCAATGTTTTTCGGCATGTATTATTTTAAGTTACATGAATTTCTGGAGATTTTTCCGCCCCTGACACTATCAGAGTTGCCAACCTGGCAAAGGCAAAAATAAGGAGATATTATTTTTAAAATTGGGAGACTTGCTTTCCCCTGACAATAAATGAATAAATAAAATATCGAGATGTGACAGGCGAAGTGAAACTACATTTTGGAGAGAAACAAAAGGATGTTTTAATGCCATTCATGCATGTCAGAAAGATATTTTGGGGGCAAAAAAGTGTATATGTCATGTGTTCTGTCAGTAACTTATAAAAAAATTGGTAATAAGAAAAATATTTAGAAAACTTACAACAGCGATCAATTTTTGCTCTTAAGACATTGGAGTATTAAACAAAATAATGGGAAAAAAAAGGAAGAGATTTAGATTAAAATTAAAATGCTTTAAAACATTAAGCTTCACTTCCTAGAACAGCATTGCTTCTTTTCGCTTTTTTTTGCGTTGGTGACAAAATCGGAATAATTTATTCCAATCTTAAAAAAAGATTACTTAATTCCTTCCTCCTCATTTTCCATAAAAGATAAAAATGCATTCTAAAAAGTATTAAAAACAAAATATTTTCACAAAAATGTTTTTTTCTCATTTTTTTATTATTGCAGTTTTTACAATTTATTCATTATTATGTTTATGTTTATTATTAATGTTATTTCCCGGTATATAATTTTAAGCCGGATATTTGTAATATCTAGGCTACTGCCAATCATCCGGCACGTTGGCCGAATGCTGTATGTTTGTCGTATATCCGTTGCATCCCTAAGCTACACAATTAGAAATATAATTTTGAAAAATGTTGCGGAGAAAGGAACTTGTATAATAGGGTTCACAATACTTATTTATTAAAAATCAATGAACACAAATTGTATCAGTATACAGGAAAATAAAAACACAGCATGGGCAAGAGCGCCGGGATTGGGGTGCACTTGCACCCTCCTGGAGTTCGAAAAAATATAATTAACATGAAAATATTAATAATATTTGTAAAATAATAAGGACAAGGACAGTAAAAACATTGGATTCACCATCTGATAATACTCTGCGTGCCGTGCACCCCCTAGAAAAATTCCTGCCGGCGTCCTTGCACATGGGATATTTAATAGGTAAGGTAAATACTTTAATTAAGTTCTACCCCACATACAAAAACAAAATAGCGTAGGGATCTGATAATGCATAAAAAATATTTAATCACGTTCACTGTACATACATTTCAAATAAACAGAATACTTACTTTTTTAAGGAACGTCCAAAGGCCTACTCCAACCACAACAGTCTCGGTCGTTCAATAATGGCGGCAAAACAAAACACTTTGGTTGAGGTGAGGTGTTGCTGGGACTTCTGGCCCTCTAGCGGGGCGTATTTTTGTAGTCACTGTGAATCGTACTACATAGAACGTCTATAGTATGTAGTGGCGTACGTGGATTATAGAACGGATTATAGAATCCGTTGTTTGTACGTTAAGCAGTCCCAATAAGAAAATTCTTTCATAGTAGATACTTCAGAGTACTAGAGTAAAACGTGAAGCTGAATTAGCCGAAGCACACATTTTGAACCAGAACGCGTTTTGCACAGTGCAAGACGTGGTGATCACGTTCTGACAACCTGTGTGTGCTACCTGGGTAGTAGCAATCCTAGAACTAAGTTCCCGTCTTTTGAACAGAAATTTATATATAATATATATTTTCTTTTTCAGAACCAAATTTTGAGGCCCCTTAGATTTGTGAGGCCCGAGGCGCGCGCCTCAGGCACCTATTGGGAAATCCGCCACTGCGCTATTAGCCGTCAGTGCCCGTGAATTTTGTACAGCTGATTGTTCGATAAAGTTCTAGAAGCAATGAAGTTCGAGTTCTATCCTGTCAAATGGACTTTTTACTAGAATTTGCAACACATCCTGGACTTTAGAGCAACGAACCCAAGAATGTAGCAGAGTTTTCTGCAACAGTAGTTTGTTCACGTGATCGAAAAAAAAATTCTCATACATTACGGCCTATGGACGCAAATCGTTTAAAATGAGCTCGTGTCTAAATGGAGCATTCGAAGAAGTTCAAATTGGGTATCCATAATGTAGGTCATCGTCACACAGCATGTATAGATTTTGCTGTGTATAGTTTTTTGACAGGGCACAATTCGGTGTTCTTTTACATTATGGCCCATGTACAGAAATTCCTGAAAGTGCGCTAGTGTCTAGGCTGCATTCGGTGAGCTCAAATTGGGTATGTATAGTACGACGGTCTCATGATCTGCATAGATTTTTGTATATTTGGAGCTAATAGTTTGCTCACAGATTTGCAAGAGGTAAATTTTATATATTACGGCTTAAGGAAGCAATCATTTAAAGTGAGCTAGTGTCTAAATGGTTTATTCGATTGACATCCAATTAGGTACGCATGTTATAGGTCACTGTCTTACATACTGCTTAAATTTTAGCGAGTTCACGCAGTACAGTTTTTTGCAGAGCTACAAAAAATTATTCTTATACATTGCAGCCTTTACACTCAAATCATTTTAAGTGCTCTAGTGCCTGAACACTAGATCTGATTGAATTGAAGGAAATTTATTTAAACGCTTGGTATCAAGTGTTCGGAAAGTCGAGTGGAGTCACTCCAGATTTTTATTATTATAGATAGACATAAATTTGTTTAGTAATGAATGTGAAGATGGTATATAACTGGATATTGGGCGCTTTTTTTGCGTTGTATTGCAGAGATTAGACTTAATTTTATTGGGAGGGCTTCCCTAAAAAGATTTTTGTATCTTCTAAATAAGGTAGATTATCTATTGCTACAATGATAAATGGAGATCTTTAGGCAGGTATACCTCCTCTTCCGTATAAATATCTGTTTAAAACCTCCAGCTAAGCTCCCTGATGGGGTAGAAGTGCAAAAATTTCAAGTTTTGTCTTTTTGAGCACAAAATAAAAATTTTCTTTGGGAAATTGGGAGTTAAATTGAGGTAGGCGAGATCTATTATTTTTATTTTAATAAATTTTTTTCTTTCAATTTTACTAATATTAAAATAAATGTTTTTTGAACTTAAAATCACATTTTTTTCTGGCCAAGTTTGTTTTTCAAAGCTTAGACTTTAAAGCAATTATTTATGAAAGTTTCAGAAAGTTATCATTTTTACGCCACTCCTTCAAATAATTACCCTCACCATGGCACAGTGGTTATATCACTGAAAATGGTAGAGGTAGACGGCCGAAGTGTGAAGGTTCTGGGTTCGGGTCCCATCGCGCGGTCGTCGATCTAACGGTCTGGAGTTTTGGTAGGTTTTCTCCAGATGTAACGTGAATACACGCGTTAGAACCCCTTAGAAAGTCCTCCTACCAAGGCATCCTTCATCTTAGGCAGATACCCCTCGCGCAGGTTTGCCTTAATGACACACACACAACCTTCAAATAATTACAAAGTGACATTTCTTTTATGCTCTTCAAAGTTTTATTGTAAAATTTTTATTTTTAATAACACTTTATAAAATGTAATTCTCCTTAAAAATGAAAATTTATTCCATCTATAATTTATCACAGTATTCTGATATTTATTTAAATTTGAATTAATTTGACAAGTAAATCCATAATTAGTGTCAGTGGCGTACTTAACGAGTGTTCCGAAGGGGGCCGGACCCTCCCGAAATTGTGAAACAATCATTAAAAAAAAAGACAGTTTAAAAAATTAATAATAACGCCATTAACAATGAGATTTTTTTAAAACCGCTACTATGGAGCGTTATAAGCGAATCAAGTCGGTGGCATACTAAAGGAGTGTGCCGAGGGGGCCCGGGCACCTCCCGAAATTTTAAAACAATCATTAAAAAATGGCCAGTTGAAAAATTTTATATTTACGCCATTAACAATGAGATTTTAAATAAACCGCAACTTTGGAACGTTATAAGCGAATCTATATACGTCACTGATTTTAGTATTATAATAGTACTCTCATTCGCTGGATTGAGAACTATTTTTTTACCGCTGGACTTTTCCCTCTGACCATGTAGGATGTAGCTGGAGGTCACAGGTCAAGGTTTCCCAACACGTGCATGGGGGCACGACACAAGAGCTTCCCGAGAGGAGTTTTTCAAAGACATTAAAATATACTATTTTAATGTATATTTTAATGTCTTTGGAGTTTTTCATTGGAGGGGGTGGGGAGAGGAAAGTTCTGCTTCCAACGAGAGGGGACTCTGTCCCCATCCGGTCCGTTTTTAGATATTTCGAAAGACATAACAGAGAAGTAATTTTTACAGGATCCCTGACTCCGGAGGAGAGCGAAGTGGGGACTGTCAAAAAGTATGGTCAAGAGGTGTATTCGGCGAAATGAAGACTACACGCATTTTAAAGGGTCCTAACGCGTATTCAAGCTGCATGTGGAGAAAAGCGACCTAAATTCAACGTTGTTATGATGTTATCCCACTTACGGTAAAATCCGAGCAACTTTTTGCTGGAACAACTTTCCACCGGACTTGAAGGCGGGGTTATCTTTAAGGGTTGCAAAAGTAAACAAACTCTCTCCGACGCCAAATAGTTATTGCATGTTAAGGTATCGCTGATTTGGTATTTAGGTTGTATAGTGACTCCGTATCTAGCACAATCCTTTCGTTTGTATATTTACACAATCATTAACAAATCCCCGCATGAGAGGGGATTTGTTAATGATTGTGATACTTAAAATGATTAGTCACACGGAGGAATTATGGGTCAAAAACAGCATCTTAATATTTTCTGAAGAATGAAAAATAAATTTAATTTGGCATGGATTAAACTTAATAATGTAGCAATTATTTAAATAATAATTTTATTTAAATTTGAATTATTATTCGTATTGAAGTTTTTGATTGACCATTAATTACCCCGGATCCGGATAGCTATGGGTCACACGTGAGGTATGTATCACCTATTTTTAATAGTAAAACCTGACAGGATTAAATAAATATTTTCAATTAACATTATTTAGAACACAAAAAGATGTTTTAATTATCTAATGTGTTGTATTTAAGAAAAAATACATTGATTTAAATGTAGTACGGTTTCTTTTTAAGAGCCTGTTACAATTTGTTTCTGCCCAAAGATCATAATTCCGGACAAAATTTCTTATTTGTATGCTATGTTTATTCTGCTATTATCAGCATCAAAGCGATTATTTCCATTTAATTTAATATATTCTTGTATGAATAACTTCCAAAACGTCTCATTTGGGCTAACGAAAATTTCCTGCACCTTGTTCCAGAAATTTCATTTCTACTTTTTCGTCCATAGTTATTTACCCGATATAAAATGGATCATTATCAAAAAACACAGCAAAATATTTATGCTGTTCAAATACACAGAATGCTGTAGCACCTTCTTAATATCTTCTAAAGAGGATTTTTTTTCCGCAACTTCTTCCACCTTATTTTCATTGTAATTCGACAGTTCTTCCTCACTGTTACATCAAGGTCACAGTTAAAAGTATGATATGATATTACAGAAAAATATAACAGTAAAAGTAAATGGTAATATTATTTAAACATAAATAAATAAAATAACACCTAAAACCATCACGGAAAGAATTACAAGAATTACCCCAGTAAACTGGGGGATAAACCAATATACTTAAAAAAATAATTTAAAAGTAATGAAAAAAAATGGGTATGAAAATAGTCATGAAAAAATAGGTATGTAGGTATGAAAAGTTTAGAGCATTTTCTACTTAAGATCATCACCAACAAATTTGTTTTTTCAAAAATACATTTGTTTTTTCAAAATTATAAATTTTTTCACCGGTATGGATCTTCGAAAAAAAAATCATGATTTTCAGAGACAATTTCTTTAAAGATATTTTTATAGAAGTATAAAAAAATTGTTTTTTCCCTCTGCACAGATAGATTGTTTCTGAACTTGATATATAAAAATAGAATGTTTAAAAGAATGACTTGGCGAAATTTAGTTCTTTTTTTTTGTAAAATCATTTTAATTAATACTGTTAAGTTATTTACCCCGAAAAAAAGAGTGACTCAGAATTCCTCTATGTGACCCTGCATTTATTATAATAGTGATCAAAGTAATAATTAATTCGTCCGATAAAATCGACTTCTAATTCAACACTCCATTTGTGCGCCGCACAGTGGAGTATTTGTATCAAAATCCTGGCCAAAAATATTTTTCATGTGTTTTAACGTTAAAATCATTACTGTTGACTTTTGACTGACTTTTTAGTATTATATACTTCTTAAATTATATAAAAAAGCGTGTTATCGCCAAACTTGGCGATATATCGCCAAACGACTCGAAGTTGGTTTCTAGCAAATGTCTTGTCTGGGGTGTGTCCCTTACTGGGAAGTACTAATATTGTATAATACCACTTATAAATGTAATACCACGAGGCTGTCGATCTAACGGTCTGGAGTTTTGGGCGATTGTCTTCAGATGTCACGTGAATACGCATTAGAACCCCTTAAATATCCCTCCGCCCAAGGCAACTTTCCCGTTAGGCAAATAGCCGTGTAGCTGCACCTTAACAATAAAAATATACAAATGTAGTACTTTTTACTTATAACAATACTTATAAATATAATACTACTTATCTATAAATCAAATTTTATCATAAAAATCTTTAGATTTTTCACTTTTCTAAATGTAGTTACTATAGGGATCTTACTTTTCTAATGACTTCTGAAGATTAACTGCTTCATTCCGATTCTTTTGAACTCTGATATTCGTTTTCACTCAGAATCACTTTCTTGTTCTTCTTTTTCTTCTTCTTTTTTTTTTTTTTTTTTTTTTTTTTAGCACTCGGGTGCTATTTCTTTCAAGCACGGGATTTTTGTTTACGCGGCGCGCCGCGGTCACTTTTCCGTTTGATTCATGTTTTCTGCAGAGTGATTTGATATTGCTAACGGAAACATGGACTATCCCTTCAGATGATTTTCAAATATCAGGATTCACTTTGGTCGAACACATAGACAGTGGTTTCCAAAACAGAAAGCCATCTGGAGTTATGATTTTTATAGAGGAAAACTTTATAAAAATCACTTTATAAAAAGAATATGAAACACTTTACCCGTGCCTGCACGAGCCAGATCAATGGTGTTTAAATGGTTATTGCGAATATTCAAGATAAAGTGAGATTTGCAGTTATACATACGCTAGTCCTCAAATTTCTTATGAAGATAAATTAGACGCTATATTCGAAACGCTACTGAAGGCGGATGATTGTAAGACCGTTTTAGTAGGATATTTTAACACAGAATTAAATTTCGATCAAGGATCCAATTTCATAACTGAAATGGGTACTTTAGATTTTCCAATACGCACTCATCCAAAACATTTCACCACTAGGGGCCAAACAACAATTGATGCAATTTTCAGCAACAAAATTATGCGAACAGGAGTCTATATGAGCATTTACGGTTATCATTTTCCTCTATATGGCAGAATTGATTGAATAGATTTTTTTAAAAAAATCTGAAATTATTCCAGCCGAGTGCGTAAATAAAATCTAGATTTTTTTTTTTTTTTGAGAGAGAGAGAGAGAGACCCAGCAAACACACACAGGTTCTCTGAACGTCTATTAACGTTCAGAAAACGTCTTCTGAACGTTAATAGACGTTCAGAGAACCTGTGTGTGTTTGCTGGGGAGAGAGAGAGACCACCATCGGGCCACTCTGGAAGAAGAAGTTTTAGGGTCTCACTGCTACAAAGCTTGCTCCTTTTCCTTGGCCTTTGTCTAGAACAGCTAAAAGGACACTGCTTAAAAGAAGCCTCCTTGCAGACCCACAAAATCTCATTCCAAGCTGGTCGAAAAGTAATTTATTTCAAGCCAGCACTTCAAAATTACTTAAAAAGCTAGCACGAGTTTCTGTTTACACATTCACACTTCCATGACCCGAAGTCACAGTTGCCAACCTTTGAGAACCAAAAAAGGAGAGTTTTTGCTTTGAACACAATTTACGACATAAATGGAAAACTAAGCTGTAAATAGATGGGACTATTTACAGGACTAAGGAAGGTCGATTTTGGAAAATGTAGAATTTTTTTTCTTGTAGCAAATTTACATCAGAAAAATAAGAAATTACATGCTGAATTTAAAATACTGATGTTAACTCTTAACTGAAATGAAATGTTATATACCTTTATCCAAACACTTGCACATAATTTATAGTTTATGAGAAATACAAGCGCGTTTGTTTGTATCCCTTTTGCGATCACCCGTCAAAAAATTATCGAAAAAATAAAAATGGCGCTATACAAATAATTTTTTTATAAAAATGGTGGATGTTGGGGGAACATTTTTTTCTTGGAATAGACACTCAATACTGTAATAATTACAATTATAGTTGAAATTTGGTGCGACAAGCCGCGACACCCCTTCAAAAAGCTTTTTAAAATGTGGATTTTTGAAAAAAAATTAGAAAAAATGTTTACAATTTTTTTTAAGAAAGTCATATTATTTTTTTCAAGCTAATAGATACATATAATTAAAATACAAATATTGTACTACAATTATACTAAGTTTCAAATCAGTAAATTAATTTAAAGAGCCCGTAAAAAATGCACGACGAAGTAATAGAAAACGCTGAAATCTCTTGCCGTAAATGAAGAATCTTGCTTTTAAACCGAATTTTGCATCTTTTGGGTATGAATTATGGTCGAGAAACATGTATCTCATGATGCATCAGTTACTAGGCTATCCAAAAACATATATATTACTGTTTTTAAACAAATTTAAAATTTTCGCTTTTTGGCCAGGATTTTGATACGAATACTCCACTGTGCGCCGCTCTTCTCAAAACTTTCATCTCTTTGAGCCAAGCTTAGAAATGTAATCGATGACGCAGCAGAAAAAAAATAGTCTGTTTGGCCAAAATTTCAGCCGACTCGAATTTTTCCATTCGGAATGATAAAAGTTGGAGATCGCTGTAGTCAAGGCAACGACAGAGAAAATCGGTCAAAAACTAGTTCGGCAAGGTAAGTTGCTCGGATTTCCATTAATGTGCTAACCCTATTAGATAGAGAGACGCATAATAGGACAAAACGCTGGACATTCACACTTTAAACTAAAGATTTTTTTTTAGTACTGTAAAAAAGTGACATGCTGATGCTAGCTGTGCCCACAAAACGTTAACTTTTTATTAAAAAATAAAAGGAAATAAAAATTAAAACCATCAAAGTACGAAAAATTATCTTTGATCCCCAATACTCAATAAAATAATCTAGCTGATGTACCAGCTTAAAAAAAATCCTCTTCAACATACATTGTCAGAGATGCGGCAATGGGGGGGGGGGACTCAGAAACACGTACCACATCAAAACTTTTGTATAGAATATTGACTTGGTTTGTAAATTCAAGTGAATTTACCAGAAATATGAGCCAAATGTTTTGTGCTATCTCCAGAAATTTTTCTGGATCCGCCAATGTCAGTATCTACACTCTTCATTTTGAATTAAAGTCAAAATGTGCAAATTTTTAAAGAGTTGTTTGGGAGGCCCCCTTATTCTTGGGGGCCCGGCCGATTGACCTGAATGCCATGCTGGAAATCAGTCCTTGCATGTGTCCTGTGTTTTACGTACGGAACGGAAGTCCGGGTGGTGAACCCACTCAATACTTTTACTTTTCATTCACCCTCCTCTCAGTCCGAAAAGCCGCTGATTCAGATGAAAAGTTTTTACGTTACTCGAACGGTTAGATCGTATACCATATTTAAATATATTGGAAAAATTTGTTATATTTTGTAACGGATTGTTTCAATATCAATGGCATTTCGTTATTGAGTTATAACAGTGTGAAGCTATCGTTCTGTTCCTTTAACATTATGGTCTCATACCGTATTTAAATTGTTATTCAACGAAAGGTTATAACTATAACTAATTGATACTGTATCGTTAACAAATAGTTATGTGAGTTTAACGTTATAAATTGAAGGGTTAAAATGATTAACCGAATGCATTCTGTTACTGTTCTTACAGTTATTAAGTCTAGCACAGAAAAGTATTAAGTTATAATAAGTGTACGTTGAATATCGTTATTAAATATAACGTTATTTCTCGAGCAGCTGTGGATCAAGGAACCAAATACTGATTTCTCAAAACATTAGCGCTCTTGATTATAACGTTATTTCTTGAAGAACGATTTGAAAGTTACGGTATGAATATTGTTATTCGGCTTGTGAATAACATTATGATTTGTAACCAATAACGAATTGGTTATAACGCGCATTACGTTAAGTTACGGATCCCTGGCTGTTTTCCTGTTTGTATGCTACAAGACGCGAAGAAACTTCTAATCATTCCTCGGCGCTTGCGCAGGAAGGGGTGTTGTAAATCAAGCTTTCAGATATTCCTTCACGATAAATATACAGATGTCACGAATCTTTGCTTTCTCGTGTTGCAAATTTGAACTGGTTAGGAAACATCCACTACTTGAAGCTATGAAAATATATATATATATATATATATATATATATATATTTCAAGGGGTGGTTACGACTAATGCGACTCAAATGTATGTATACGTGTGTGTGTGATGAGGGAGTGAAGAATATACATTTTGTATGGCAAAAAATGCCTCATGGGTTGTGACCTACCCTCTGTGTATATATGGGTGATTGGATTCTAACTGTGATTTTTTATGCCGTGTATTGCTTGTTCTCACTGGAGATACCCATCAATGTATTTCATCATTTTTTTTTACACTCATGTCCATAAATTAAGGATAATGAAGTTCAGGCAAAGAAAGAGAAAGAAGCAAAACAAATTTGACTTATTTGTAAAGTCTATTTATTAAACAAAAAGTAAAGAGCAAAAAAGATGCTATATGTTTGACATAATTAATAAAAATTGCAAGTTTTACTCCCTTGACCAAATTTCAAAAAAGAACCTATTTACAAAAAACGATATAACATGGTTAGTAGGATGGTTAATACGAAGTATGTCTCCCGGACGATGCAATACAGGCCTGACAACGCCTAGGCATGCTGAGTATCAAATGATCAATCTGATCTTGGGGAATATTACACCACTCATCAAGCAATGCACTCCGAAGTTTCGGTAGACAGGTGGGAGGGAGTTGACGGGCTGCAATTCGTCGGCCAAGCATATCCCACACATGCTCTATTGGATTCAAGTCCGGTGAGTACGCTGGCCAATGCATACGGGTGATATCCTCCGATTGAAGGCATTCGTCTACAATGTTTGCACGGTGAGAACGGGCGTTGTCATCCATAAACACAAATTCAGCACCCATGGCGCCCCGAAACAAACGTACATGTTGTTCTAGAATGACATCCCGATAGATGTGGCCTGTCATCGTTACACTCTGAACATGCAGGTCAGTTCTGGAACCAAGAATAATTCCTCCCCAAACGAGCCATCCTGCACCACCGTAACGGTGTCTTTCAATGGTGTTCTCTTGGTGGTAACGGGTACCTGGCGCTCTCCAGATGAATGTCCGGCGAGAATCAGACTCCAAACTAAACCTGGACTCGTCGGAAAACATCACACAAGACCACTGTTGCGGTGTCCACAATGCATGCTCTCTACTCCAGGTTAATCGCAGGCGACAGTGAGTTGCGGTAAGTGGAACACATCTGACAGGCCTACGAGCATATAGATCAATGTGCCCTAAGCGTCTGTACACGGTCTGCCTTGAAACTGTCGTACCGGTAGCTGAAGAGAGCTGACGAGACAGGTCTGATGCTGTACTCCGTCTGTTTCTTTTGGCAGTAACTGCCAAATAGCGGTCCTCATTCGGCGTTGTAATTCGGGGGCGCCCTGTGCTGTAACGTCTACTCACATTACCATCATCTTGGAATCGTTGCCGAAGCCTGGAGATGACACTCTGGGCGATTCCAAGTTCCTCGGATACTTCCAGCTGGGTACGTCCACATTCCAGTCGTCCGATAATTCTGCCACGTAAAACATCATCCAAATGCCTCCTTTGTGCCATAACTATGCGGTTTTTGCACTGAAAGGCTTTCACAGCGCTTGTGAACAATTTTACTTCTTTGCCACCATTCCTTATATACCCCTCTCTTACACTCTCGTCATTGTGACGTACCATCCACGCCATCTGGTGGTTTCCTGTAATTTGCATATTCTTCTTCAAGATGTGTGTGATCATTCCACAGGCGAAATTTTTATTTTAGAGATCAATTTCTGTGTGATTCTGAATTATCCTTAATTTATGGACATGAGTGTATAATATAACTTGCCATTCACTGAAAACTTACAATATATCATCTAAATATCAGTACCGTGTCGTGTCCATTTCTAGAATTTACCTATAAATTGTTAATTTTTTTTGTCGCAATAAATGATTTAAACTAATTACCTCATAAATTCTAATTTATATGATCAAACTTAAAAAAATATGACACGGTATTGACAAATGTCAGTAACGTGTCTGTCAGTACCATGCGAAAAAATAATTAATTAGTAATAAAATTATTTTTATTAATAATTTTAATTGTTTTTAATGCAGATGGCTGCAATACTTCGTACTACAAAACTACCTGATACTAGTGACAATAAAAGTGGCAGAATTCAACAATTGTCATCAAAAAAATAAATAAATAAATAAAATGTAAAAATAAAATTAGTGCCGAAGTAAAACAACATCGTTTGGAACAAAAACGCATTGCTGAAAAATTAAGGAGAGAAAAAATACAGAAGGATCCAGAGGCTTACGAAAATTATTGTCAGAAAGAAAGAGCGAGAAATGAAAAAAGGAAAAGGAAGGAAAACTCTATTCACGAGTTATCAAAACGAGAAAAGCGAGCTCGTCGCAAACAACAAAATTTTTGGGGGAAAAAAAAAGGAAGTCATAGTAAAATCATCTCGGGCTTTCATTTTTACAATAAAATAGATGAATAATATGCATAAAAAATTTAAAAAGTTTAATTTTAAAATCTAAACATTTTTAATCAAAAATGTCACAGTTAGAACAAAATCACTCATATATGTATATATATACCCTAAGAAAGAACTGAGAACGCAACTGAGAAAGACCGAAATTAGAGAATGCCGACTTTCACCGGTGAATGTCAACACATACCAAACATGTCAATATGTCAGAGAAAGAACGAATATTTGCTTGTATTCCAGTACATTCGGACTACCATCGGCGTAAGTCGACAGTCACAGATATGCTTTGACGGAAGTTAAAAAGAGCAGTCGAGGTGAAAAGAAAAGCAGAAATGTAGGAAAAATATTTTTATTCTTTAGGGGTAGGTTATTTTCCTCTGAATTAATGGTTCCCCATTATTATAGATGAAAAATCCACTGCGGTATAGATGCCAAGTTCTTTATTGGTTAACGTAAACTAAAATCTTATTTCTTGATATTTATCTGAGTACAACTTCTATAATTATTATGAAGGCAATTTGTATAGAGCATCCTTTCTTTTTCTTAAGCTAAAATTTCTTAAGCTCAAAATAATAAAAGCAATCCCTGGCTGCTCTGTAAATCTACCACGGTATTTAAATTCTCTGTGGTTCGTCCATCAGTGGAAACTCCTCTACAGAATGATGAAACCCTGCCCTCACCATGATTTGTCACTCCTCTAGCAAGAGAGCCGAAAATGTTATATCACACTTGGAACGTTTTATTGCACCTGAAATACGGAGAAGAAAATGCAAATTTCCGACATATTCAACTTTCACCATTAGAGCACGTTGAATGTCGACATTTGCCGGTGTAAATGAGAAATAAGGATATTTAACAAATATTTCGGACCTACACCAAGCGACTATGACAATGTTGACATTCACCGGGAAAGTCGACATTCTCCAGACCTCGGACTTTTCACAGTAACATACTCACACATATATCTATCTATCTATCTATACATATATATACATAAATACACACACACACGCACACACACATATATATATAATATACACAGTTATTAAATATCTATATAACTGCACAAAAAATCATAAATATTTTTCAATTTTTTAAATACTGTAAGTTGACAAAATACATATTTTAAAGATTTATTATCGGAGAACTAGATATTTTCTAATTTCATGTTTTTTAAGTTAAATGTATCCCGTTCTTACAATAATACATTTTCATGAAGTATTTTTTTAAATATGAAAGCTAAGTTCTGAAAAATGATAGATAATTTATCAATTTGCTCTTTTTCATTTAAAAAAGGCCGAATTTTTTTAAAGCTGCTCATTTTTAACTTCGAAATTTCTAATAAGCTTAATTATCTACTTGTTTTGCATAATTCTTGATGAGTTGATCGATTGATTGAATCTCACTGAATAAGGATTTTAAATTAGCTCATTTAAAATTCAATTAACTGCAAATATGTGTATACTCTTAATTGTTTATCTTTTGCTTTCCATATTTTTTTCTGGAATAGTGCCTCAAAACTTTTCGGCTTGTTAATCATTTATCCCTTCCAGAGTGTATGAATGATCACTTTATTAAAGGAAGTAAAACGGAAACCCACGCCATAAAAAAAAGCTGTCTCCGGGATGAAAAAGGTGTGCTATCAAGCGATAAAAATATAAAGTTCCACAAAGATATTTGCAATTAAAAATTGGATATTTCACCGCACCCTTACAAAGATAACTCACCTTTTCCAAAGCAAAAACGAAACACCTAGATGCTATGCTAAAACATACCCAGAGGGTATTTTGTTACAGCTACTTGTTTGCTTAAATTTTTGAAGCTATAACTTTCCTGCCGTAAGAACTTTTAACTCTCCATTAAGTTAATGTTCAAAGTTTAAGAGAAAAGTTATCCGCGAAAATGCAAACTAAAGTTACCTTTTTATTCAAAGGTTTGCAAATATATATGCATATAGATGTGTGTATATCTGTATACACCTGTGTATAAACACTAGCGTAATTAGGCTTATCTGGTTTCATGATGACACGCCGGCGTTATGCGCCACTGCCCATGTATAGAATTTCCCCAAGGGCAAACATTAAGCAAGGAAGTTTGAATCATCTAAGGGCACTGTTATCTCCCCTATTCACTCAATATATTGGCCCCTTAGCTAAAACCGATTCACAGGTTAAATATTTTTTGCACCCAGTAAACTTTATCTTGATGTTTGTTTCTGTTATCGTTATGTGTGCTGGGTAATATATGAGTGGTAAAAGAATGCACCAGTCGCTAAGTAAAATGCCTTTATGTGTCATTAACGCCAGCACAATATGCGCCCTCAGGATATTCGGATAATGGAATGGGAGAAAAAACACAATTTTTTATCATTCCAGAATCGAGTATTTTCAGTGATGCGATAGGCGAGTATTTTTAATTTCTTCCTCTCCATATGTACGGAGATATCTCATTCATTTTTAAATATTTTTCACGAAGTGAATGTATAGATAAACAGATCATAACATTCTATTCTCAAAACTTAAGTGAACCAATTATCATGACAAAAAGAAATATGCAATTTAAAAATGTCTAGTTTCAAATTTTTTTTTAATAAAACTGTTAGTTTTATTAATTCATTTTCTTCAGTTTTGTCCCTAACATTTATATCCAAAATATTTCTTAATTATTTTTTCCCTTTCAATAGAAAAAAAAATAATGTTTTAGTACACATTAGATGATTTTGTTGAACGTGGCATGAACAGGTATTTTACAAATTTCATTACTTTATGACTGTATATTCTAGTTTCGCCCCACCAGTGGCTGAGAGCTTCTGCTCTCGAAACAAGAAGGCGGGGGATGCTAGGTTCAAACCCCGGTCTCGCCTGTCGACCTAGCCGTTTGGAGTTTTCCATGGTTTTCTCCGAAACCTCGCGTAAATACGGGCTAGGGTCCCTTAGAAAGTCCCCACGGAGGGCATTCCCCCGTACGCCTAGGACCCTAGTGCAGTCAATCGGCCTTTATCCACAAACACAAGTATATTCTAGTTTCTTGTATATGAACTGCAAAGTCTGATCTATAAAAAACTCGTGAAATATACTCACAAATAAAGAAACTACGTCACAGGTGCGAAGCAATTCAGATGCGTAATACCTAAAAAGAAAAAAGAACTGTACTATGCTTGCTCGGAAAAGAAAAACATATATAGGAATGAACTACCTAGAAATAATTTTTTAGACGAGTATCCGCTAAGGAATAGACACATTATGATTATTATTTTACGAACTTTTAGTTAGCAATCCGTCTGGAAAATATGCAAAAGATGCTGAAGAAAAATTTCAAATTGTATTTGAATCTATCGTGTAATTTGTAAGACGTTTAAACTGTTCGACTTTATGACATTTTTAAAAAGTTTTCTGCTCAGATCCTGAGGAAGATAGCAGAAGACAAAATACCGTTTTCCGCGATAGTTTTGCAGATTTTACGAATTGCAGTGTCCAACAACATAAGATAATTGCAGATATCCATCATTTTGTGATTGTACTCGATCTCAATGAAAAAGGATTTGGTTCCCCTCGAAAAATTGCCAGATCTGTTCCGTAGAAGGCGTGTGACAACAGGGATAAGAGGAAATTATCCGCTCTAG
>JAWZYV010016222.1:0-118757 GCA_038373885.1 Cheiracanthium punctorium | reverse complement strand
CGCCAAATGGATCCGGAATCGTTCCTCTCGGTCCGGATCCACTTCTTTCTGCCAAAAGGATCCGAAGTCGTTCCTCTCGGTCCGGACCGGTTCCGATTTCGGACCGAAAGGAACGGGTCCGGACCCGTTCCTTTTCCTAGGAGCGGATCCAATAGGACCGGGTCCGAAGGAGTCGGTCCTTCAGAGGATCGGATCCGTTCGGACCGGATCCTCAAAAGGACCGACTTTACCCACCACTATACCGTACCGCTAAGACACCGCAATGACGTCACGTGGCGGAGCAACACGGCGAGCGCCGAGGGTTTGCGCATTATCTGGCGAGAACAGATATCCGCAGCGACCGCAAAGCTACAGCCAACTACAGAAGAGCTTTTACAGCTACAGCCAATTACAGAAGAGCATTAGTGTATTTACTTGCGGCACCGCAAGCTCGTCGCGAGGACAGCCAACGGTCCCAAAACGGCGAAATAGTACGACATGGTTGCGATGCGGCGCGACAGATATGGGGCCCGTTCGAGAATTCAACGGTTGGTTTATGCACCGGTGCTACGGTTGCGGTCATTCTTTGGTTAAGTGACGTCACGGTTGTCAACCGGTTTCGGTCATCCTCATCCGGGGCTGTCGTTATTAGCAACCGGGCCTGACTGTTCGTTGCCATCGGAAGAAATCACTGAATCATTGAGGCCTAATATTTACATTTGCGCTGTTCGATTGTATGCGATTTGGGATTATAAACGTTAATTTATTTTATAATTAAAAAACAATTTTGTTATAGTTTTGTTATAGCGATTTAATGACAAGGTGATTTAGATGTAGGTAATGATTTTTTGAAGATTGCGCCTTTTTTTATGGCAATAAATCAACAAAGAATTCGAACTTTCAGTTCTGAATGTAAAGGTAAGCACTTGTATAAGTTATTTAGAAATTCTACAAATTTATAGGATATAAAGCATGTTTTGTGAATTAATATTCATATGTTATTTATAAATTATTTTAATCTGAAATCATTTAACTTGGGTAGTTTATTATTCTAGTAAATAAACGTGCGTTGTAATACTAGTTAAACATTCTTATCTGTTTAAATCATTCAGTTGAAAACGTCATTTATCATTTATTATAAATGCACTAAATGTGTGATATTGGTTTCAGTGCAGAAGTACTGTAAAATATGCTATTAATTTTTGCACATGTTTATGTTGAAACTTTAATTGAAGTTAATATTTTGTATAAGCGTTCATTATGCTCAAATTCAAAGTTCCATTTAGACAATGGCTATAATAAAAAGTAATTAATTCAGGGATCGTTTGGTTTTAGTTTACTACAGTGTTTAGCGCAACTTGTGAAAAGGGATCTTGAAAATTTTCGAGTCCTAGAGCTGTTAGTTTATCTTAATTTGTATTCAAAGGCCGTGGAGCAGGTTTTTTTTTTTTTTTTTTTAAGCTACAACCCTAATATACAGCAATGCAGGGACGAAAATATTTGTTTTCAATCACCAGTTAATAATAACTTAAAAAAGGAGGTATTGGAATATTAGTGCTATTTCCTGGTATGGTTTTCTAAAATTTATTATTTTTCTTTGGAGAAGAAAAAATATATGGAACTAACACTGAAAATTATAAATCATTTTCATTTCGAATGGTAAAATTTTCGATAAATAAACTCATTTGAACTAACCAAAATAAAAACAGTTAACAAATGTGTTTGATCATACACTGTTACGTGATTCTTAATCCTTTTGATATATTTTATCTCCCCTTTAAGTTCGTATTACTATTTATGGGACACCCTTTATTGCGTAATTTATTCTAAATGTTTCTCGTTAAATTAATTTACATTATTTTTCATGTAAATACCAAGGACATGCAGTGCACAGGTTGTACTTATAATTATAGCAAACATTCTTCTGATACCTACGCCTTACAAAAGATTAAAAATTAAATAGTATATCAGTACTTAAATTTCTTTATACGTGAATTGTAAATATCAAATATTTTAAATTCTATTTCAGCTCCTCGTCATATATTCTGTTAATATTTTAACCGAACAATATTTAATAAATGAAAATTTAATAACTATTAGTTAAATTTATTTTAAAAGTAATAATGGTTGTAACTGCTTTGAAAATGTGAAACTTAAACATTCAGTATAAAGAAATGCATAAAAATGTCTGTATCATTTGTGTATTCGTTTACTTTAATGTATACTAAAAGTCAGCTTAATTTGTTCATGTATATGTAAAATCAAGCTAAAATAATGAATCATGAGAGTGAGCACTACTTTGTTTTTCCTTCAAATTACATGCATCTATTTACTTAATGTAACGTGTATCATAGTAAAGAAACTGTCAATGCGTTCGTACTTGAATTAGTAACACAATCATGACTTAAAACTACAAAATAACGTTTCAAAGCATCGGAAAGCTTAAAAATTGCTTGATGTATACGGGAAGACGCGAGCATCCGTAGGCCTCTTTGGATGACTCATCGAAATACACACGCAGGCCCGTTACCAATAGCGAAGGCCCCGCCTCATCACATCCAATTCCAAGCCAAGAAAACAGAAATAAACATTGGCAACACTACGCTAATAACCGGAATAACCCACCTCGTTAGCAGGGTCATTCTGGTTGCGCTCTGGTCACGCTGAGCAGACAACCGCTACATGACCGAAACGTTTTCGAACGCGGTTAATTCCAGAGCTCCGCCTAATACTCCGCCTTTTCGAACGCTCTGGTCGTGCACCGGTGTTACCGGTGCACAACCGATGAATTCTCGAACGCGCCCATGAATCCACCTTAAAGTGTTCGTAAAGCCTGGAATCCACATGCTCGGAATACCAGTCGGAAAGCAGAAAACTGAAACAGAAAATGGACGAACTTCCGGTTTTTCAGTTTCTGCCCGGCAGAATGAAGCGCGGAAAACGGAGTTGAAAATGCTGAACTTTTCAGTTTCCGCCCGCGTATTCCGCTGTGTGCCGGCCAATAGGAATTGGCGTAGATCTAGAGAGGCGGTCCATCCAAAAAACAAGATGGCGTCCCGTTTGGATGTTGAAGTACTTATATCTATTACGAGATTGGAATGTACTATTCTTATTGTGTTATAAATTTGATTGAGTAAAAAATAAAAAACAAGAATTAAAGGACATTTTCTTAAAACCAACATTTTTGTATTAAAAATACTATTCTTCATCTACAGTACTTCATTCAATAAATGCTGTGAAAATTCCATATTTCTCTCTTGCTAGGAGTATCTTTTGAGCTCAGAATCTATGTTTACGTTTTTTTAATTTCATGTATTCCAATCAAATTCATCATATTCATATAGTGAAAACTTATTATAGCTATATATTATTCGTTATTCATGGATTTTTCTGTGTTTATTTTTCACTCGTCGAGTAAACGTAACAAGAAACGATTTAAAATTCAGACGATAGATGGCGCCTGCACCGTTGTATCAGAAAAACGAGTATGCTATAGTGGAGTCATTTGGAAGCGGAACGGAAAATCGACACGAGAGGCTGGGCAGAGCGGATTAAAGTGCTCTCTGGCGATTTGGCGTGCAGTCAGACTCCTTTGGCAAGAGTCGTTTCTCCCACTGTTATACACTGCACGCTAGGGGTTGCCGCCCGCACCGCAAGTTGATCCGCGAAAAACAGTAGAGCTTCCACATTCTTTTTCTGTTGCAGTATATTTACCATGAAGCTCGGGAGGAGAAACATCGACTTGTTATCCAACTTGGACCAACTACGCAGTATGAGAATTGCCGACGAAACTGCGGCTACCATTGATTGCGCCATCTATTGACGGTAGCGGAAAACAACATCGCGCGCGATTTAATGCTTCTCTAATTGGGATTTATTCATTTATGCTGAAATTTCATGAAGTATACACTAACATTTGAATAAATAAATATGATAATTAATATGCATATATAATAATTTTGTTTCTATATTACTTAGTTACAACGATGTAACATCAGTTTGAAAATTTAATAAATTAATTAATAATTTAAATAAATTCTCTTTAAAACTGCATGCGAACGATATAATAGATCAGTTTTTGACAAATATTTTTGGTAGCAATTCGCTAAAAATTAAAAAATATTCCCTGCCTTCTTTCAGGCTATAAATTCCTCTTATATACCCGCTCTTCCACATTATATTTTATTTATTATTATTATTTTTTTTTTTGTCTTTAGTCTTAAAGTTGGTTAGTTAAACCAAAAAACCAAAACAAATATGGAAAGAGAAAAACATTTAACGCCGTTTTTCAGCACCACCAGAGCCTGATTATAACCAACAAGGGCCCCAGGAATTGATGAATTTGGGGGGGGGGCATCTATGAAATTTGTTTTATTTTTCATAAAATTTTGATATAAAGAAGGATGTTTCAGAACAAGATTTGAAATTGGGGGGCCCTGGGCAAAGTCCCGATTTGCCCGTGCGATAATAAGGACCTGAGTACCACAAAAAATTACATAAAAATCAATGTCTTTTCAGTTTCAATATCATTTTTCAGTACTACAAAAAATTTCATAAAAAGCATAAAGGAAAAAAAAATATTAATTCAATAAATACACGCATATTCAGTGATTGACTCTTTTGCATCAGTTTTGCAAGCTTTCACATATCAGAAAAAATCTAATATTTCTTTAATTTTGAAAAATTTTGTATTTAAAAAAAAACAGACTTTGAATTGAAAATATTTGTTTCTGTATAAGTTTTGCAGACTTATGCCAAAAATATCTATTCATTTGTGTATCTCTTATATATTATAAAATCCCCTCCCCCACCCTAATTAAATTAATAAACAGAAAAATATTATTCATAAAACTGTTATTATTTTTTTAAAAATGGACAATTTCAAAGTATTATACTGCTGTTTCAATTTGATTATTGGGCCAAATGCCAATTTTAAAGTGTTCATATTAGCATTATACTACTACTAACATGTACAAAAGGTTTTCTATTTACATAGTGTTACTTTTTATGTTATACATTTATAAGGGGCCATATTAAAGAAATATTATGGTGATGCTGTATTGATGCTGTTTGGAGCTTTAAATAACGTTGGATTTTTCTTCCCGAGCGATACATTTCTTTTTCTGGCTTCTGGATATCCACTGTCACATCCAGGTGCAAAGCAGTGACTCGCTCGACCCATATTCTATCAAAATAATTTATTTTATTAAAAAAATATAGCTCGTTCACAATCAAAACAACGCTAAATCCCTATTGGAGCGGTGCGCTGCGCCTCCTGCCGGTGAAAATGGATCCTGGTCCGTTTTCCCGCCTGATCGCCCATTCCCGATGAGTCTCCTTAGAGCTTCATGATATTTACATACAGCATTTCAATCATCCGTTTCTGTCACTGCTATGGAATAGAAGTAAGGTGTTAGAGGGGGAGGGGGGTGGGTTTTTAAAAAGTACATATTTATTTATGCAATAACAATAATGGAAAATTGGGAAATTCGACGTTTGAGCATGAAATTTTATCTCGCAGCTATTTACAGTTTTCTTGTTAACTTTTTATTTTTTCTTAATGTTTTACTTCTTTCCCTTGTCTTGCCTTTGCCATTGGAAAAAAAAAAAAAGACAAAATGTCATTGACAATACAAGAAATTTCCAGATTTCACCGTTCATTTTTTTTTTTTTTTCCTGTCTTTATACATAGACAATGTTTTGACTGAATTACAGTAAGTTGTATTTAAAACAAATAAGAAATCTTTTGCGGTTTAAAACAAAGTCAACAGTAAAAAAATTATCTAGAATTTGCTTTCTCATTTAATTTTAAGTTTTTAGCTATTTACCTTATTAATTTTTCACTGAAACAAAATGGTCCAAAGAAAGTCTTAAAAAATCGTTCTTGAATACGAATTAGTTTTTTCTTTCATTGAATTAGTAGTTTGTGCTTGATTAAAAGAATTTAGCATTTTATAACTATAGATTATATGTAAATGAACTTTACACAAAGTTTAACATTTACTTTCTTACCGTTACAAAGACGAGCGGTTATTATTCTTTGTTGTTACACACATTATTGCTAGCCCATAATAATCTTTCAGTATCCTACAAGAATCAGTAATGCAATTTTCGTCCTCGCTTCAATCTGCATCCATGGGAACATATAGGTTTAAACCCGAAGAGTTTATCTGCATCTATAATCCATATCTATTAATTGCTAAAACCCCGGACTAAACATTTAATAAAGAAGGGTTTTCTCTAATCGTATGCAAATTCATACAAAAGCCAAATGATGATTGCTTTTTAACTGTCCACTGTTTCTTTTTTATTTCCGTAACATATTACCTTCAAATCTAAAATTTTTTATTCATATTTAAATGCATGCATTTAAATATGAATAAAAATTTTAGATTTGTAATTTTAGACTGCAATTTTAAATGCATTAAAATATATATTTAGAACAATTAATCAACAAATAAAATTAAAAAAAGATTAGGAAAAGAACATGGAATTTCTAACTCTACTGTTTTTCGCGGATTAACTTGCGGTGCGGGCGGCAACCCCTAGCGTTCAGTGTATAACAGCCGGAGAAACGACTCTTGCCAAAGGAGTCTGACTGCACGCCAAATCGCCAGAGAGCACTTTAATCCGCTCTGCCCAGCCTCTTGTAAAATCCACAGGAATAGAGCATTTCGACGAACCCCTCCTCTCTGCGATCGGTCGCCGTCTTGCGTGACAGCTTGGGGTTCTCGTAATGTATTTCAATGGGAAAAACCCGATTTTCAACATTCAAAAAAAGTATTAAATTTAATTTTTTGGATGATTGTAATGGATGGAATTTGTTAATCAGACCTTCGACTTTTGTGTCCCAGGTGGCGTTTAATATTTTAAAAAGCTTAACATATAATATTTTAATGATATTTCAAGCGACTTTTTCCGCTGGTACTGCGTTCGGAAAGACAACATTATGTACGGGAATAAACACAATGTTTATTTTAAGATTCGGCAGGTCATTCGGATTACTGTTTGTTTACAAATATCATTGTTGTGCATGCGAAATTTTCTTACGTTGTGAGATTTATGCAATAATAAAGTTTTGTTTTTGAATTATAATTCATCGGATATTCTGTATGCCCTAGAAAACATCAAATTCCATTAATATTTATATTAAAAAAGTGTTTATTTAAATTTCTATTACGATATATTCAGATTGTTTTTTTTTCTTTTATAAAAAATAAATGTACTGCTTGTTATTATTTATCATAGTGTTCTTTTAAATATGTAAATGCCTGTAAAATAAGACCAGTTATCCCATTAATAAAGAAGTGTAACATATGCATCGCATAACATATTTGTACATGTAATTAATCTAATACGTATGAATATGAATTAAAAAAATAATCCAATAAATCAACTAAATTAAAGACGTAGACCAATTAATGTGTTCTTTACTTAGTTGCATAATTATTTAAATTGACAGTAAACATGAGTGCAAAATGTAAATTTATAATTCCATAAAGCTTCTGCCTTTTTATTATAAGATGGAAAACATGTTTCGCAATGTTAGCTCATAAAACTGTACTAAACAATTCTACAATTACATTTTTGAATTTTGTTTCAAGTTAGAATCAGAACAGAAATCAAAAGCTGGAACTCTGACCCTGTATTTCTTTTTTCTGGGTGAATTTTTACATATTAGGCAAAGCTCATGAATACTTTGCTCCGAAGCCCAACACTAGTATACATTAATTCATAAATTTTCCCCTTTTCAAGCACAAACTGATTTTAGCAGACACGACAAATCATATTCGCTTCACCTCGACCAGATTTGAGAGTCCTGAGACCACCAGAATTTGGGTGTTTTCTGTATAATGTTTATATTTCTTCCTGCTAATTTCCGACTATTTAATTTTATATCACTGTTCTGTGAAATAATTATTATATGGGAAAATCTTTAAATTATTGTTATTTTAATTAAATGTGCTACCAACCCCATATTACAGGGGTTTGCAGTTCGCTACTGAGTATTAACATAAGAATATTAAGGCTCCGGCACCTTTTTTTGCCAGAAATTGCTGCTAGCCCTGGAGCAATTAAATGTTTTCTCATTGAAAAATTTCTTTCATTAATTTCCAAAAAGATACACTTTTTGTATATAACCCGCATACAAAAATATCTCCAATCGGTAAAATGTGCTCCATATTCTGATGAGGTGATGGACAAAATTTGATAATTATATCCTGAAAAGTGTCAAAGGTATGAAGATAATAAGTACTGACTTAAACTAATTTTCAGTAGCTCTTGAAAGGAAAAAAATCACAATCACATTTTAAGGGTCATACAGATATTATGAAAGAATATTTTACATTCAAATTCAAGTATAGACCCCAGTCACCTTTGTTTATAGATATCCCTTAAGACGTTATATGATGAAAGGCTGAAATTTTGTACATCACCTCATTTGTGCATGGGGTACATTTTATTTTCTAGGAATTTTTTTGTAAGGTAGTTCTAAGAAATTTTAAAAAGTGTAACTCTGTGAAAATTAACAAGAGGCATTTTCTCTTAACATAGTCTTTTTTTTTAACCTTATTTTAAACATTTATTCAATTCACACTGCCTAATTATCTTTAATAGATAAAGAATTAAAGCATGTTATCACTTTCTAGGGGCACTGTACGTGTGTGTGTGTCTATACAATTTATAAACACTAATATTTTTACTTCCTTGTATGACGTACAAAGAAATAATGTGATCGCAAAAAGAATTCGGTATCCAGATTTTGACTACCTCTAAATTTACTGAGTTTTTGCTTGACATCTCATTGTACACATGTATGTATGTTCATATAAATTCATGTACAAGCATTCTGACTGACAGCTAGACCATTTTGATCAGTGTTTCCTGGCGCCTGTACGCAGTAGCGGATTCAGGGGAGGGACTTGGGGGCTTCACCCCCCCCCCCAAAAGAGATTGCTAGAGAGTAACATTCTGCTTCATTATGCACTTTGAATATGTAAAGTGATCTTTTTTAATCACTTAGCCCCTCCCAAACAAATGTAAAAATCCTTTTTACATTTGTTTAGACTAAAATTTTGCTTTATTGTATATTTTCTTTGGGTGAAATAAGCTTTTATCAAAATTTAGCCCCTCCCAAAAGAGAATTTCTGGATCCGCCACTGCCTGTACGTACGTGTGTATGTAGGTAACTCACATATCTTAAAAAGTACGAGTCGTACAATGTTGAAATTTTATATTTAGGATTGTTGTAACATCTACATCCATACATTATATTTTATGGGCAGAAATTCATTAAAGTGTAATTTAGAGATATTAAGTTATTTCAAATAAATCAAAAATGATATATGTTGTTAAGGATTACAAAATGAATCTTGCCATCAAAAATGGTATCTTTATCATTTACAGTTCTACAGGAGCACTCAGAAAAATTCCAACAAATTACAGCCAATGGCAATTTTAGAAACATTCATTCATTTCAAGCAGAATAACATCTTACCATATGGTTGGATAATGGTCCGGTGACGTTCAGCCACCTCCCTCAAAAACTGCGTTAAAAGTCACCAAACTTGGCAACTTTTGGTATATATATGTATATATTTAATTTGCATATCTCAAAAACTATTAGTCGTAGATTGCTGAGATTTTATATATAAGATCATTGTAACATCTAGTTGTACACCTAGATTTTTTATTCCAATCTACTGGAGAGTTTATTTACAGGACCACCCAAAAGAATTTTGGTACTTGCATGTATCCTTGCAGTCTGCCAAGATGAGCGATTTTTCGCTTTGATAAATCCAGGTTGCAGGAAATCATGATGGTTCCGAATACAATTGGCCAGGGGCGTAGCCAAGGGGGGGGGGTTATGGGGGTCATAACCCCCCTATGGGGAATTTTTTGCCATACAAAATGTATATTCTTCACTACATTATCACACACGCGTATACATATATATGAGTTTTAGTAGTCGTAACTCCCCCCCCCCCCCCCAATCAAAAATTTCTGGCTACGCCCCTGCAATTGGCTACAGTTTGCCAGCACATTTTCCGAAAAAATAATTTTGGCACGAATGTCTATCAGGATAATATGCAACTACCAGAATTCCAATACATTAATGTCTATAGACATCTTCAAATAGTGACGTAGCCAGAAATTTTTCATGGGAGGGGTTACTATTGTAACTCACATATATGTATACATGTGTGTGGTGAGGGAGTGAAGAATATACATTTTGTATTGCAAAAATTTCAGGGTGTGTGTGTTGTGATCCCTTATTACCCCCCCCTCCCCTGGCTACGCCACTGTCTTCAATATATTATGTCTGTAGTCGTTCATTGTTTGGTCCATGCACAGAATCTCGTTATTTGTCATCCACCGTGTTGAGTTTTGCCAAAATATCGCTAATTTAACACCAAAAAAAACTATGCATTTTGCATGACTCTAAAACTTTTAGCCGTAGAATGTTGAAATTTTGTATTTAGAACTATTGTAACATCTAACTGTGCTTTTGATTGACTGTGGACTGAGTAATTTATTTACAGGGTCACCCAAAAGACTTAAAATATATTAAGGGTCTATAGATACCTTCATTTCATTAAAAATCTGTGATGAATAACTGTTACAGCTGTGACTGAAATCTCGCTATCGCAAGCTTATTGGCTTTTGTCAAAATATTGCCCAATTAAGTGAAACAAATCTTTAAAATTGAACTCAGCTTGGCGGTAAACTTTAGAATTGCAGTATTTTGTCTCTTTCAAATGAAATAAGTTTAGATGAAGTGCCCCGAAAATATTTCAGGTTTAATAGAGGTACAAGGAAGTCATGTGGTGTCCATATCAGATTTATTAGTTCAATGATTTGATTAAAAAAAACAATTATAATAAAAGGAGTAGTATATAGAGTTTTACAGTTATATTCTTCCATGATGATTGAATGTAAGAGATTTTTTTTTCAACATCGTAAATTACAGTGTTACTTGAAAATATGTTTTCACATAATTTACACAGGAACCAGACTACATGCAAGCGATAGATATTAAAAAAATCAGATGTCAGTCAGCCAATTTAAATTACTTACAAAAAAAGTTATTTACAAAAAAATTGAAAGAAAAAAAAAAACATCATATTTGACTGCATAAAATGATTTAGGTTCTTGAATCTAAACAGCAGGTAAGAACAGTATTCATAGAAAAATTGCTACTGGCGTATTATCCCGGCACTCAAACAAGACAGGCGATTTCGATTTCTCGCCAAGATAAATGCCAATCACATGAAATTATTAATGGTTTCAAATACGATTGGCAACAGTTTCCAGCACATTTGATGAAAAAATACTTTGTTGGAAATGACCACTGCAATAATACGTAAGTATCTAAAAATCTTCATAATAATTTCTAATCCTAATATCAGCTCCACGCAGAACAGAGTGGAAATAGTTTTAGGTAAAAGAATAAGGATTTATTTTAACGAAGTACAGTTTAACCATTTAATCATCTGTCCATGGACACGAGAACAACAACAGTATAACCTTGATTTCACGAAGTCAAAGAAACAACAGAAAGAATTGAGATAAGAAGGTGAAATGAAAGAGGGTGTCAGTTTAATAGAAAAAACACATTTATTCAAGATATTTAAGTTCCACTCCATACCTAATTTAGAATACTGCAAAAGAATAAAAAGGCTGGTAGCCAAGTTTAGTGATTTTAAAAAAGTAGATTCTATAGTTTTTTAGCATAAGCAACAATAAGTAATCATACATTAACACATCACAAACTTCCTGTTTTATTTATTTATTATTATTATTTTAATAAACCGACCACTCGTACAAAACTAGTTCTGTAAACAATGTATAAATTGACTTTTTAATCAAAATATGTTTTTAAAAAATAATTAACAAACCAATTCTTTCATGTTTTCTATTGATTTATTCTTATGCATTTTATATGCACATTTAATAACAGAATCCACACCAGAAAGTGCTATCCATAGAAAGCATGCACTAAAATTCATGTCAATCTAAGGATAAACCTATCTAGTCATAGCTTCAAACTACATTGGAGACAAATTATCCATATAGTTAAAAATCATGAAAAAATATCACAATCCTAAACTAGAAACAATATCTAATTTTGCAATTAGAGTTTAATTATTTGAGGACAGCTTTAAAATTTCTTCCATATTTCTAAATAAATAATTTACATTCTTTCGTGCACAGTCGTGGATTGCTGTCTAAACTGAAACGCCTGTTGCTTGCAATTCTGCAGTTTGTTTACATTCTTCACAGTGGGGCTGCGTTCGTAATCCAAAAACCCAATGAACCTCCTCAGATTACACGTAGTTTATACGGATTACTGAAATTGCTAAATTATACATTTAGGTAAAGAAATAGCATGCGCAGAACGATGCGCGAAGCTGTCACTCAGCTGACGTCAGAGATGCGTCACGTCGAAGCTTTCCGTGGCGTATTCCGCTGATGTGGATTCCAGCCTTAAAGGAACTTGAGTGCATTCAGTTGAAAGCGGATCAAGCATTCCAGTTTTCTTACGAAAACTCGTGCAACGAGTTTGTCGTTTACGAATGCAGTGAATATATATATATATCAAATACTTACTTCAACTTCAATGATATTTGTTTGACCTGATCAAAACAAGTCTGCTTCCATTCCATCCATTACGTACACGTACAGTGATTGATATCAAGTTGAGTTCCTACAATTTCGCTAGTTGTTTCGGGGAAAATTGCTTCATTTACTTTAAATTTTGAACTATGTGGTATGAAATATTACCCACACTTGGAGTATTTAGTACATTTTTAATACTTCCTCAGTATGTTCAATGGGTTGGCTATATGGTTTCTCGAGGAAAGGTATGGACATTCTTCTAAGTATAACTTTAAATGCCGCATTAATGCTTTCTAACGGCTTGGATTTTCAGCATTCACGGCGTGTTTTCATAATTTGGCAGCTTACACACGCTGGAATAATTATTTGATTAACTAAACTGAATAATTATTTGATTAATAAATATTCTAATTATTAATTGTAATTAGAAGTAATATTCTAATTATTAATTAATCTTGCATCTTAATTAACCAAAAAAGGCTTCTAGTTACTAATTGTAATTAGAAATAAGATTCTAATCATTAAATATAATTTAAAATTGGATTATAATTATTAATTCTAATTAGAATATTATTTAATTAGCAATTTCAAAAAATATCCTTAAGTATATGTTTAAAGATGCTATTCAGTATTAATTTTGTTCATTATAATTTTGTCATATTAAATATGTTCATTATATTTCTTCAATATAATAACCTCTGCATATAGATGCTTTTGTATACCAGTTTAGTCTGGTGAGTATCTCAACCTTGATATGATTTTTGTGATCCAGACCTGCATCTGCTTCTACAGTAAATCTAATTCTACAATCGCGTAATTTTCAAATGATTGAATGGTAAAATCGACCAAGATGGTGCGTACCCCATATAAACACGGCGACAGTCGCTGGAGCTTGGCGGTTGCCAAACCCCAGCAACTGTCTCCAACCATTTTGCACGATCAGCAACGTCAAAGTATTTTAACACATTAAAATTGCACTTATATTCCACTAACAAAATTACTAAAACAAAATGCACTGCCTATATTTAACCTAAAAAGGTCTTCAAATTCAGTAACAGGTAATTTAAAATGAGCAAACAGTGGACTGTTTTTAACTAAAAAAACTACAGTGGATGGTACTTGTGTATTATCCTGGCGGTCATTCCCGCCAAACTACTTTTCCATCAAATAAGTTGCCAATCGTATTCAAAACCATTAATATATTCATATGCCCGGCATTTCTCTTGGCAAAAAATCGCTTGTCTTGGCAGACTGCCAGGATAATACGTAAGTACCCAGTGGATTAAGCAACCTAGTTGTACAGCTAATATAAACTGGGCAAACACTGGCCCGTTTTCAACTCAAGAAAAATCGGTGGATTAAACAACCTAGTTTTACACCTCATATAAAGTCAATGTGATTTGAATAGCACATAAATAACGCTAACAAAACATAAAAACATCAAGTATCATTTTAAAATTCACATTTCACAAACCTTAACATCGCAAAGATTTGTTAAAAAAAAGCACTTACCTTTATTTTTTTTAATTAACTGCTCAGAAATGTACTTAACACCCACCGGCTTATAACGTAAAACCAGCATGCTTTCTTTTATTTAGTTTTATTGTCACACTACATTTCTAACAAACACAACACTGGCTTATAACGTAAAACCAACATGCTTTCTTTTATTTAGCTTTATATTCACACCATATTTCTAACAAACACACACATGCTTTCTTTTCGTACAATAACATAACATATTTCATTCCCTTCCATCCATAACATGAAACAATTTCAAATTCCCAAACTGACGATACATGTTTTTTTATGGTTGCCAGTCAAAAATACCACCAGCAGGTTGCTTCACTCCCACTCTGCATTGCCCACGATGGTGCTAGAACGATCACCAAGTGAAACATGTAAACACAAACATCAATATGTAGACAGCACTGGATACAGAATATAGTCTGAATGAATGTAGAAACACCAAATTTTGATGGGATGTGCACAAAACAGTTATATATTGACTGCAACATGTAAGTTTATGTAAAAAAAATGCAAAAATGATTTACAACAACAAAAAGAAAAAGCAATCTCGCTGGGAGAAGTCTGTTCTTGGAAAAAATAATATATCACGGTTTTATAGTAAAATGTCATAGAAACATAACAAAAACAAGTTTTAATAAGGAATATGCCCACCCATAGCTTGAATGCATTGTCGGCATCAACTTTCCATGCTGTCAATTAAGTTGGCGGTTACCGAAATGTTAAGTGAAGACCAGACACGGGTTCCAGCTCTCCTAAAGACCTTGGAGGTGGACTTAAAGCAGTAACCTGTCTACCAAGATAATCCTAAAGATGTTCCATCGGATTCAGGTTTGGAGTTTGAACTGGCCATTCCATTCGCTCTAAACCAAGACCCCCAGGATATTCCTGAACAACTGCAGCTCAGTGAGCAGACTCAGATAGATAATATAGACGAACACCTTTCACAGAAAATTTTCCAACTTTGCAGACAGCTTTGATTTTTTTTTTCCAGATTTCTTTATTGTTAAATTTTAACAAAAAAAGTTTGTAAATAAAATAATGAAAATACAATAATATGCCAGTGAAAAAACAGTAAATCAATCAGACTATATTCCGTATACAGTGCTTTGTTTACATATCAACGTTTTTGTTTACAAATCCTTGGCGAAGAATCTGAATCTAGAGTGAGCGATGCACCGCCAAAGTGAAGTTACCTGTCGGTGGTAGTTGTGACTGGCAACCATAAAGAATACGCGTTTCGTCAGGTTTGGGAATTTGAAATTGTTTCTGTTATTGATGGAAGGGAATGAAATGTGTTATGTTAATATATGAAACGAATTTGTGCGTGTTTGTTACAAATATAGTGTGAATATAACAGCTAAATAAAAGAAAGCATGCTGGTGTTATGTTATAAACCGGTGGGTGTTGGGGACATTTCTGAGCGGTTATTTAAAAAAATATAAAGGTAAGTGCTCTTTTTTAACGAATCTTTGCAATGTTTAAGGTTTTTAATGTGAATTTTAAATTGATATTTGATGTGTTTATGTTTTCGTAAGTGCTATTTACATGCTATTCTAATCATACTGACTTTATAAGAGGTGTACAACTAGGTTGTTTAATCCGATGTTTTTTTGAGTTGAAAAAGGGCCAGTGTTTGCCCAGTTTACATTAGCTGTACAACTAGGTTGCTGAATCCACTGAGGTTTTTTCAGTTAAAAATGGCCCACTGGTTGCGTAGTTTACATAGCTGTACAACTAGGTTGCTGAATCCACTGAGGTTTTTTTAGTTAAAAATGATCCACTGGTTGCATAGTTTACATAACTGTACAACTAGGTTGCTTAATCCACTGTATTTTTTTTTAGTTAAAAACGGTCCACTGTTTGCTCATTTTAAATTGCCTGTTACTGAATTTGCAGATGTTCTTTTGGTTAAATATGGACGTTGTATTTTGTTTTAATTTTTTTGTAAGTGGAATATAAGTGCAATTTTAATGTGTTAAAATACTTTGCTGATCGTACAAAATGGTTGGCGACAGTCGCTGGAGCTTGGCAACCGCCAAGCTCCAGCGGCTATCCCCGTGTTTACATGGGGTGCGCACCGGCTTGTATGATTTTACCAATAAATCATATTTATTATGTTTGGGTTTACAAAATAATCATCATTAATATGAACTCTAGTTTAAAGTAGTATGCTGTTTTAAAGTAATGTTTAGTTGTTGGCCACAGTATAGAACTCGGGAGGCAAACAGCCTTTTTTCACAGAAAATTTTTAAAAAATATTCAAATTCGCAGATGGTTTTGCATTTTATCTAGGTCTGTCAGTGAGGTTGTGCATTATCATCCATCCGAATGAAATCATTTCCAATTTCATCGGCATATGGGTGGCCATATGGATCAAGGATCTTATCCCGATCAGACTTCGTGCGATTACACCATCATCTGTAATCGATTACAAGAAATGATATGGATTACGATTACGATTACTAACAATTTCCAAAAAGATTATGACTAATGAGGGTTAATTTAGTAAAATAACAGTAATCTTGATGTTAAAGAAATCAAATATGAAAAGAATTCTATAATAATGCAATTTATCATAGCATTTTTTAAAATTTTTTATTCATCGATTACAGTCGATTGTAATCGGCACGAAGTCTGATCCCGATATCTCACACAAGTCAGAGTCCCTGGAGCACATGCAGATCAGTGTGACCACAAACTGAGATCCCTGCCCAAACCGTTGTATTCCACCACCTCGGTAACCATCAATCCCAAACAGAATTGTGTTCAGACTGTGTTTATCAAACTTCACTAACCTTGAAGCCATCCATGTTTTTTTGAAGTTGTGTTTCTATGTAACCGTAATATTTTCAATTTTCAGCTTTTAAAGCATCATGGTCTCATGGCTTTGCCTATAACAAATGGAGTTTCCATTTTACCTTCTATGTTGCAACATAAAAATACAGTCACCGTTCTTTTGACATTTTCTCTCCTTTACAGTTATCACTTTTAAGACACAATGTTTAATCTGGAGTCACTCAAATAAAGTCCCGTTTCATCTGCATTAAATATATTGTTTTCAGAATACCCTTCAATAATACTGACTAATTTCTCCTTCCAGTTGCTGATTATTTCCCATGAAACATCAGATGATTCTCCGCATATATTTTTAAAGTGGATGTTGTGCCATTTATGAAATTTTTCAAGTCAGCCGTTAGATGCTTTGAAGTCTTGTAATTAATTTCTAATTTTTCAGCAATCTGAAGAGCTCTCTCTGATGTCATCAGCCCTGATAATGGCATATTCTTTGAACGGCAGTTCACAAATCATTTCATTAAATATTCTTAATAAAAATTTACACTACTCCGCTCAGTTTTTCAAAAGCAATGGTCATTAGAGGTAGAGCATTTCTATTCTAGAATTAAACCAAATCCTTCAGGGGTCGGGTCCAGTCTGTCATCTGTCAAGTGAATCAATTGTGTATTTTCGTAAAAAGTGTTATATCTCTCAAATTTGCCCCATAAAATCTCCCCTCTCAGACTTTGAAAATGATTAGAAGGGATGGTAGGGCTAATGAGAACGAGTCCCATCCATCTTGGTAATGACCGTTTTTAACTGTGAAGTGGATAGGAGATGTCACCAGTTCACTCCTAGCACATTTGGAATACTCATTCACTACCATTATGTCTACAGAGAGTTCGTTGATTAATATGACTGTTCGGTAACAAAACAGTGATGATTATCTACGGAAGTTTCTGCTAATTGGGATGGCCATGGCTGGTCTTTGGAGCAACAGCTCTTCAGGGGTTCACAAAAATGCTGATTCGATGTTTTCAATTCCGTCTAATCGTAATATGCCCGGTCTTAGCTGACCATTAGTAGAAGTTTCACTGTATTTATAACTTTGCTATATTTTACTTAAAATGGCTACCTATACCTAGGTAAAATTGCAATTAAGGATTTTATAGTATGACCATTGTAAAATAGGGTGTTTTATGATTTAATTAAAGTATTCACTTTATTATACTATATGGGGAAGTTTTAAATTTTGGGGAGATAGTCCAGGCAAATTAGACCCAAAAACAGCAAATGGGGGAGAAAATTTATATATTTTTGAAACTTGGGGAATACACTGATTGGGTATGTAGTTGTATGAAACAGAAAAGTTTCCCCCCTCTTGGGGTGCCGCATCCCTCCTTTGCCCCCCCCCAAAAGCTCACTTTTTTAGATTTTCACTTGTATCTCAAAAACTGTTCGTCTTAGCAAAAAAAATGTCACTTACAAAATGAAAGCTGATAAAATTTCCTACAAGATTGTAATTGGTTATTTTTTCTATATACAATAGCTTTCAAGATATGTTTTAGACAAAATCACAAATTTTTGGAAAACGCTTCTTTTTATTCCGATTGTTAACCAATTTTGTCTTATAGCTCTTCAACCCTCAGTTTTACAGCAATTGTTTTCAAAACAAAGTTGTAGAGTATTCACTTATCTTTAAAGTGAGTTATTATTTGTAACTTTATCTTTAAATGATCAAAAGTTATTGCAATTTGAAATTTTTAATAAATTTAGCAAATTCGAATGAAAACTACATTGCGCATCAAAGTACGACAAAATCTAGGAAAAAAATTATAAAGCTTTGACACTTGGGGAAAACATTAATTGGGGATGTAGTTGTATAAAACAGAAAAGTTCCCCCCCTCTCGGGGTGCCACGTCTCCACTTTTGTCCCCCCTAGAAAAAGGTCCTTTTTTTTCGAATTTTCACTTTTATCTCAAAAACCGTACGTCTTAGCAAAAAAATGTCAATTGCAAAATGAAATCTTTTGATCTGATCTTTTGAGCTTTTGATCTGATGAAATTTCTTAAGATTGTTATGGGTTATTTTTTCTAGATGCAAAAGCTTTCGAGATAGACGTCTTAGAAAAAATTGCAAATTTTTGGAAAACTCTTCTTTTTATCACTATTTCCCACTAACTTTGCCTTATAGCTCTTCAACCATCAGTTTTACAGGAATGTGTTTAAAGCAAAGTTTTAAAGTATTTAATTACCTTTAAATTTAATTTTTACATGTAATTGTATTTTTAAATGATCAAAAGTCACAGCAATTTGAAATTTTCAATACATTTTAGGGAATTCGAATGAAAAGTGCATTGTGCGTCAGAGTGCAATAAAAAAAAAACCTAGGAAAAAGCTTATAAATGTTTGAAACTTGGGGAAAACACTGGTTGGGTATGTAGTTGTATGAAACAGAAAAGTTCTGCCTCTAGGGGTGCCGCGTCTCCCCTCTTAGCCCCCTCCCCTCAAAGTTCCCTTTTTCAGATTTGCACTTTTATCTCAAAATTGGTGCTTCTTAGCAAAAGCATGCCAGTTACCAAATGAAAGCTTATAAAATTTTCTAGAAGATTATAATTTTTATTTTTTTTTTTATGTATCGAATTATTTATTATTCAATATTATTAGTATTTTTTTTTCATACCGAATATTTTTTTCTATAGCAGATAGTTTCGAGATATGTTTTTGAAAACCTTGCATATTTATGGAAAACGCTTTTTTTCATCCCATATTTCGACTAACTTTCCTTCTAGCTGCTGATTCTTAATTCAGAGAATCGAATAGTGGAATTATCAAAATTTGTAATCTCCTTTTTTCAAGAAATTCCCCCCCCCCCTCTCTTCTGTTACATTTTCCTTATCTTTTAATCATTGTCCGAAAGTCTGGGAAAATTCTTCAAAAGACAGTCAAGTGAAATGAGTGGGGATAACAAAGAACAATTTAGAACCCAGAAATTGGGGGTGGAGAGAACTGAACTCATTGCTCTCTCCAGTTTATATGAAACTTGGAGAACCAGCTCCAGAAACAATATTATTACTAATTTCAAGTGGCTGCATTCAAGCTTGCAAAAGAAATGCACGTGTGTGAAGGCCAATTTGCGCTGTTCAGCAATGTGCAAAAGCTGTCGAGGTCAAAGCTGCAGTAATAGGACTCCCACAGATTTGACGGAAGACTATGAGGATACATTTTTATCAAATAAAATTGTTCCATAGGTTTGTTGCACTATTATTGTACAGATGTTGCACACAAGAGAAAGTAAGTGTGCTATAATTATGCAGTAATTTTTTTATTAATTTTGCTGGCATCATTAATTCTGGTGATGAATGATCGCTAAAATGCAAATGTCAAAGTACATAATATTGAACAGATGAATTGCATTACAGAATTCTATTGATGTAAAAAATCACTTTCAAAACTTTTTTTTTGGGGAGGGGAGAGGGGGGGGTTAATTTAGACTTTAGTACTAACATTTATGTGTTAAGTATGCATTTATATACGAATAAAATGTAACTAGTTCAGCAGAAACAGTAGGAGGAAGAAATTAAAAAAAACAAAATAAAGCAAAATCGTACGCTTATATAATATAAATTATTATTGAAAAAAAGAACCGTTTTGCATTTTAAAAAAAATTTGGAGGAAAGGGGATGCACCCTCCAGGATAGAGGAACTTTCCTGTTTCTTAATATTGCACCACCTACAAGTGTTTTCCCCAGGTTTCAAAATTTTATAAATTATTTTCTAGATTTTGTCATACTTGGTCGAGCAATGTAGTTTTCATTCGAATTCTCTAAAATTTATTGAAAATTTCTGATTGCTATAATTTTTGATCCTTTAAAGATAAAGTTACAAATAATAACTCACTTTAAAGATAAGTGAATACTCTACAACTTTGTTTTGAAAACAATTGCTGTAAAACTGAGGGTTGAAGAGCTATAAGACAAAATTGGTTAACAATCGGAATAAAAAGAAGCGTTTTCCAAAAATTTGTGATTTTGTCTAAAACATATCTTGAAAGCTATTGTATATAGAAAAAAATAACCAATTACAATCTTGTAGGAAATTTTATCAGCTTTCATTTTGTAAGTGATATATTTTTTGCTAAGACGAACAGTTTTTGAGATACAAGTGAAAATCTAAAAAAGTGAGCTTTCGGGGGCGCCAAAGGAGGGATGCGGCACCCCAAGAGGGGGGAAACTTTTCTGTTTCATACAACTACATACCCAATTAGTGTTTTCCCCAAGTTTAAAAAATATATAAATTTTTTTCCCCCATTTTTCCTAATTTGACTGGACTAAGAATTGTTTAGGGGGAAATGTCTCAGAAAGTCTGACAATAACTTGTCCTAGAGGATAGTCGAATGCCTGGGGTTAAAATACCAGATTAAGTGGAGTCCTATAAAATTATGACTTGTTTTCCATTAAACGTTTTTCTTAGAATTATTTCCTACAGCAGGGTTATTAAAAACCCCGGTTTCTTCAGAAAAACCCAATCCACTGGGTTTTTGGGGTTCTTCGGGTGTTATTAGGGTTTTATTAGAGTTTTTCCAGAGGAAGAGATGGGGTTTCAGAATATTTGAAAAAAGTTTACTTATTACTAAATACAACTTAAACACTAATTGATTACAAAAGTTAATTATAAATAAAAAATGGTTAAATTAATAGTAATAACTGATTACAATCATATTAATAATACATTAAAAAAACATATAAATCAATAACAATAACAACCCCAATCATGGTTTGCTCTTAGAAAATTGACCATTAGTAATAATTTTAACAGCGATATACTAGTGCTTAATTAGGACTTTTTAAACTAATGATTTTTTATGGTTAGAAAATAGTTATTCATTTTCATACAGATAGGCATAAAAATTTTCTCTAGAAAGTTTTTATGCCTATGTGTAGTCTATTTTTTTTTTCCTTAGGTAGTGGTGGTGTGGGGGAGATAGCAAGTAGCTGTTTATAAACTTTACAAGTGGTGTACTGATATTAAGCAATGTATTATCTGCATAATTAAAGTTGAAATTTTGAAAAAACCCAGTTGGGTTTTTTCAAGTAGGCTTTTTCGAAAAAACCCACCCGGGTGGGTTTTTTCGGGTTGGGCAAAATCATAACAACCCTGCTTCAGGGCCTGACTAAGACATTCGAAGGCCCTAGGCTTACCACTTGTTGGGATCATGTCATATTCACATGTATAGTCACAGGTTACAAATACTTGTTTGCACTGGCATACATAGGGGGGTGCTTGTTGTTTCACCCCTTTCTGTGCCTCATTGAAAAGTTTTAAGCTTAAAAAAGTCCATAAATTTTTAATTGCGATCATGCCAATGAATACTTCATGGTGGAATGCTTTTGGGCTTTATCATTATGTTTGTTATATCTCTGAGTACTGTGTTAAACATATTTTTGTTTGGCAGTGTGTTGTAAAAGTGCATCTCTTTATTTATCTTCATTACTATTTTTTATGCTTTTTATATATATATATTTTTTCTTTAGAATAGAAGTTTTTTGTTTTTAAATTAGCCTGTTTCTGAATGTAATCGCTCAAATTATGTATTTGAACCACCCAAAATAATACTCAAACATTATTTAAATCCATTAACATTTTTAGGCCACACATTCCCGCAGATTTAATGAGATGTCAGTAAAAATTTTCATACAATGGTAGATTACAGTTAAAAAAGGGAAAGAGGTACTATTTTACAATTTTTTTTCTTTATTAAATACAAATTTAAAATTCAATTATTTTAGTGTGTTAGTAATATTTCTTAAGATTTATTTTTTTAACTGTTTTTATGTGAATAGTTATAAAGTCCAAGAAAAGCATGTTGAACTCAATTAAACATCACCACTTTGATTCCTTCTTAGCATCAATGATGAAGCTGATGCTTGTTGTTCTACATAGCATAAGGCTTTTTTTCCAGTGCTTTTGCTCCGTCTCTGATGGAAGTCAGTATCAAGTCATTTTCAGAAATTTTTAATATCTTGTACTTTTTAAATTTTTTTGTTTTAATTTGAGTCATGCTCGGCAGTTAAAGCAGAGACCCGGTTAAACGGAGACCAATTAAGAGGGTACTGTAGTTCCATAACCCCAAAACTACTGAAGATTGACCTTCTTACAAAATAATATACCAAATGTGCAATCAGAGTTCCGAGATAAATTCTCCTTTGCTGCATAGATCAGCAGTTAGAGTAATTTCAAAAATACTTTGTTCTGCCAGCAAAAATTTAGATTTCATTCTCTAAAAAAGAGGATATAATTTTTTGCAGTATACTGCAATTGAGCCCTTCACATCCCTCTTAATACTGATTCTTTTAATATTGTGACAAATCAGCATAACTAATATGTTGTAGTACCTTGTTGTATAGGTGCTCTTTTGCACGGGCCTCCCCTGGGCACATATTATCTTGTTTGGGACTTACTAGGCAAGACCTGGTTCAGGACCCCCTATTTGTACTGGACCTCTTCAGGGTGAATGGGTTCATGGAGCTGATCTAGCTCTGCTGGTCGCGGGGATGAGAAACAACACAACATCTTGTGGTTTCGAGTATTGTGAACAACTGTCATGGCAGTGTAAAAAAGAAATAAATTTTTTTTTTTTTTTTAAATAAACTGTGTTGGATATTAAAACTGTAAAATTAGGACAATGTTGTGCTGACAAGTTTTTGCTAGACATCAGGCCTTTGTATAAAATCAATTAAACTATCTATTTTTGTTTTCAAAATTATTTATATTATAATGTCTTTGAATACATTATCAGTTGTCTTTAAAATTTTATTGTTAATAAAATTAATAAATAAGATGGTTGAAAATTGTTGCGAAAATTAAGGTGCTTTTCTTTCTCCCATACTTTTGTAGCCTCATCGAAGAACTGCGATGGATCCTGAAGATCTGAGGCTGACAATGAGAGATGAGAGACTAACTGGAGACATCTTTAAAATGAAGGTAATTAAGAACTACAAATTGACTATAGATATGTTTATATATTTTAAACAATTAGCACTTTTTAAATACTGTAAATTAAAAAAGTTCTGCAGAAAAACTCATTCCTTACGAATCATACGATTGAATTTTGCTTTCTAAATTAACCACCACTAGACTGGTTTTTAGCTATTGACATTCTTTCAGTGATGGGTACTCTTGTCGTCAGTAGTTTACCAAAGAAATACAGCGAACACTTTTAAAAGAAAGATAACAACTTTTCAGTGCCAAGACAGTTTTTCTGTCAGATTCCACTTGAAATAAAATATTTCTCCTATTTTGTAGGAATGAGAACTGCAGGCCCCGCAAATGAAAGGTTTGTTTCCTGTCTATTAACCCCTTAACTACCACCCCAGGAAATCCCCCCTTCCAATTCAAGGAAATGAGCATATATTGGGCAAACCTCTGTTCAAATTGAAGTTATTCCATGCCAAAACAATTGAGAGTATTTATATTACTATCAACAAATTACCAAGGAAATTATTTCCGAAAGTGTATACTGTTGCAGAAAACTCTGCTTGTTTTCTAAGTTTGTCATTCTAAAGTCCAGTAGGTGTAAAAAGTTCTAGTAAAGAGTCCACTTATCAGGATAGAACATGAACTTTATTGCTTCTAGAACTTCGTCGAACAATCAGCTGTACAAAATTCACAAGCACAATCAGACAGTAACGTGCTTTTAACAGTCCACTTAGTACAGAAGCTTTCACAAATGCTGTATTTCTCACACAAAATAGAACACTTCCACAGGCAAAAATTCAGTGGAAATGTACGAGGGATTTCGTAAACAGTCCCTCAAGACTCTGCAATGAAGAATTTACACTCAGTACTTAAAAATAAAGCTTCAATAAGGCAAGCGAAAATACCGCTTCACAGCATAATACAGCGAACACACTCAATGAATGCTTGGTGAGATACTAACTCAAACTGGGGAAACCCACCACTTTATAGTCTATGATGAATACCGTGGAAGTTTCCAGAGAGAACCATCAGTGGAAAGTACTAGAACAAGCTTGATTTTGATTGCATAATAGAAATACCACTGAACCATTAGGCTATTATGTGATTTTAATGCAGGAAAACAAACTTTAAAGGCCCCATTGGAAAAATCGCACGAAATGTCGCCAAGCTTGGCAACTTTTTGGCAAAATATCACCAAATTTGGTGTCAAAAATAAGTCTCCAAAAGTGAGGCCAACAAAGCTCTAGCACCAGTATTTCTCGAGATTTCTAGAAAACCTTATACAAATCAATAGAGAAACCAAAAAACTCCATATTTCACATTCTAGTTAACCGATTTTGATGCAACAAAAAGAAAAATTCAACTATTTGACACATAGAATATGAATTTTAAACCCCCAGAACAGCAGGTTGCCCCAAAAATTTGTAACACTGCCCCCTTCCCAAGGACTGCACATCCCGGGCAGTAAAATTCCCAGTTATGAGGTCGCACAAATATTTACAATATAACCTTCAGTCATAGATCTTAACAACATCATTTAGCACAATAACAAATACGCATTAATAACAAAAAACGATGTATTACAAATATGTACGCTAAACATGGCATAAGTACTGAGTAAAGAAAGAGGAAGAGAAGAGAGAGACAGGAAAGAAAGAGGGAATTATGCCATAGTGACCATGGTCTGCTGTTAAAATAATTAATTATGACTGCGATAAATGGCTAGCCGATCGTAATGGGCGACCTTTGGTTTCCAGTTATGTGATTTACGGATCTGTGCGACGACATTGTCAGTCTGTTTAGGACTGTGTAAGAACCATCCCACGGCAATTGCAGCTTGGGAGACAGGCCCTTCTGTTGAGTAGGATTCCATAGCCAAACTTTGTCACCTACATTGAACTTGTGTCCCATAGCCTTCGCGTCATAGCAAGTCTTCATCTTCTCCATCTTCAGGTTGATCCGCTCTCAAGCAAAATGATGCATGTCTTCAGACTGTGCCTGAAGATTTTCCATGTACTCTTCTAGTGATGAAGGCATATCTGGAAGGCGGCCAAACACTAGATTGGCTGAAAGACGAAGATCTCATCTGAATAGCATCTGGAAAGGTGTGAAGCTGGTAGTCTTATAGATGGCACTCCTATACCTATAGGCCAAGCAGGAAGAGGGGAGTTTCTTGTCCCAGTCCTCTTGATTCCTAGACATCAGGAGCGAGTGGTTGTTCAAAATAGTGCGATTAAACCACTCCACCATGCCATCGGAATGTGGGTGTAAAGGAGTAGTCTTGGTTTTGTCGATTCTGAAAAATTGACATAGTCCTTTAATAACTGTAGAGGTAAAGTTTGTTCCTTGGTCGGAATGAAGTTGCAGAGAGGTTCCATACCTAGAAATCCATTTTTGCACCAGTACCTGTGCTACGGTCATAGCTTCCTGATCAAGAAAAGGAAACGCTTCAGGCCATTTAGAGAAGTAATCAAATTCACTCCTACATTGTAACGATGTATTTTTCTACAGCTTTCTTTCTTCGGTCCTTTACAAGTGCCACAAGCTTGACACCTCTTTTCAATATCCTCTAGGGCTAGGGTCATCTTGAGCCCTAGCCCAGTAGAAGGACTTGCGAACTTTCTGCAGACTCTTCATAATGCTAAAATGGCCCCCTAGGACATCCTAGGTGGCATGCTTGATGGAAGAATGGCCATCCTAGGTAGTGTTGCTTGATGGAAGAATGGCCTGCCTGTATCTATCCTGTGTTGTGTTAACTTCGTACGATCAAAGTCACCAGAAGCACGATAGAAAAGGTCTTCGAATTCCATTATTTTCTCAGCAGCACTTCTCTCTTCTGCCGTTAACTCCACGTTTTAACTATTTGACATGTAGAATATGAATTTTAAATATTTTAAACCCCAAAACAGCAGGTTGCACCAAAAATTCGTTACAATACATACACCCGGGACAGTTAATGTGCCGATTGCACAAAGCATATATATGCACCCGTCGCAATTAAGGTGTTAACTAATGGTTGTGCTGGTTTCTTAAATTTCTTGGTCTTACGGACTCATGAAATTGTTTACTGTCCGTTACTGATTTTTTTCAATAATATTAAAAAATAATGAAAATACTTTACACTAGGTTCACGCATTAACCCTTCAACGGTCGTATTATTTTCAAGAAAACAGTCATAAAAGTGCCTATTTTTTAATTAAAAAAAAATTGTATAAAAATGAATTCATATACAATATATGCATTCATTTTATAGTTTTAGACATTTTGATATAAAAACATTTCTGTGCATAAGAATTGATATGCTCTAATCTTTATGGTGCGTAATTTAACTCTCCAGCCTGGAAATATCGCAGGAGCAAGACAGAAGGGGTTGATGTAAAAGTGAGTTGTGTCAAGTATGTCCAAGGTCTTAAAAAAGCAAAACCTGGTAATTCCAAAGTAAACAGGTCCTTTATTATAAAAATTGGCAAAATAATTATTATAGTGAATTATAAATTTATTCAAGCATTTGGAGATTTTCCAAGTTTCTTCTATTCCTAGATACTACACCAAAATTTAAGATTATTCATACCATATTTTATATTTTAGCTGATGTGAATAATGCAGCCCTTAACGATACTCTTTTCAAGAAAACTGTGTTGGTTTTGTAGTGCTAGTCTATGAGGACCTGCAACAAGACCAAGTGTAAGAATTGTACACCCTTAAGAAATCCAGAACTAATAATGAATTAGTAAAACATTGCTTGGTGAGCACTTGCGTGGTAGACAGACATGTTGCTTCATGTATCACTCTACGGTGGTCCGACAACCTACTAAGACGACATTGCTCTCCCTCTGTATTATGCATATCATTTTGAAATAAAGATCACTTATTGTTCACTGCTGTCCTCTCTCTGCTTGCCAAGTTTCAACACCTGTCCACTCATAAGGAGTGGCCAGAAGGCATGCATTTGTGTTGAAGTGTTGCATTTTCAATGTCTGACAGTGTAAATTAAGTATTTAAAAATAAGTAATACATTAGAAAAGTGTCTTTTCTATCTAAACTCCGAAAAAAAATGAAATTTGACTGGCAGCCAAAAGCTGCAGGGAAAAAATGTGGACAAGAGGAAGTCCTCGGTGAAAAAGAAAAAAAGAAGCTGAAAAGACTTATCACTGTAGAAAATCCTCTGCCTTAAAGAATTTATCAAAGAAACCACAGGTATAGCAATCGACAGTTTGCCATTAGATAAAGAAAATTGGTTATGAAAAAGTGAAGAAACCAGTCTATCATCAAATGTTTACAAGGACCATAGAAAAACGAAGAAAACATTCTTGGCCACTGTATTTAATGTTATGCAAAGGTAGATACAAAACATGAATAATTTCAGATGAAGCACTGTTTCATATATCATCCACAACTGGCAAAACGAAGATACAATATGTTTCACACGAGCAGCATTGCAAAGACGCAGCTATTTTGCAAAAGGCAAGTTCGCCATCAGATGTTATGATTTGAATGGGAATGTCCTCTCGGGGCTTAACAAAACCATTTTTTGTGGAATCAAAGGCTAAAATTGATGCTAAATATGTAGGTTGCCTTTTATGTTTTTACAAACGAACAATAGGAGAGGTACTACTGAAACTTTTCTTCAGGATATTCGTAAAATAAACGTTTTTTAAATTTAGGAATCAGTGGCATTATGGAAATTGCCTGCGCATTTTGTTTACACGGGTGTTCTAAAGAAGCCAGTGAGTGAAAAAAAATAGAAATAACTCGTGAAGGTTTTTGTTGGATGATTTTTTATGATTTTTAGAAAGGCCTCACTCAACAAGAATGCTTAGTATCACCTTGTGAAACTTTTGGTAATGAAGCACTATCAGAAAAGACTGTTTACAATTGGTTTGCATAATTTTGTCGTGGTCGTGCATCCATCAGTGATGAATCTAATGAAGAACGACCAAAATCAGTAGTGATTCCAGACTACATCGATGCTATGCACAACATGATTGAAGAAGATTGGCATGTCACATATCGTGAGATAGAAGCATCCCTTGGAGCATATCATAAACTGCAATACATTCGATTTTGCACGAACATTTAGCTGTTAAAAAGATTTGTTCCAGATGGATTCCGCACAATTTGACAAGAGCTCAAAAAGAGGCTTGTGCAAATTGGCATGAAAAAATCCCAATTGGGAACTGCAAAATCCATATATAGCATCGTTATAGGTGACAAACTTGAATATATTCATATGAGCTGGAAACTAAACAACAATCCACTGTTTGGGTGTTTCCCCATGAACCAAATCCTATGAAAGTTGTTCGTTCATCAAGCGCTTCCAAGAAATGCTTGCTTGTTTCTATTGCCTTACTGGACATATCACAACCATTAATTTAGAGAATAGAAAAACTGTTAATGCTAAATGGTAAACAGAAATTTGTTTGCCAAAAGTCATCAATGAAATCAGAAAAAACAACAAAAATCGATGTATCATTCTTCATCACGACAATACCAGTCACAGAACGTGAAACAGTTGATTATTCAATGGATAAAAATATCAAATTAATGTCTCATTGCCTATGTTCTCCTGATTTGTCACCTAAAGACTTTTTTGTTCCCTTTATCAAACAAGAATGCGTGGGCAGCGATTTTCATCACCTCAACAAGCTGTTGATACCTTCCAAAACCATGTTTCAAGATATCAATTTCAGAGTGAAAAAACTGTTTCAAGAATTGGTTTGAACAGGTGGAAAAGTGTATAATCTTAAAGGCGAATATTTTGAAAAGCAATAAAACAGTTTGTTCCCAAAAAATTATGTTTCTTCCTACTTTTTGTAAAAACTTTAAAGGCAACCCTCGTATTATCAGAATAAAGTTTTGAAGCACATGATCAAAGAAAGTAAATGTCATTACCCTCCAGGAAACTATTTTTTGCTAAGATTCTGCACAAAGTTACACAGCAAAATCAGTTATAAAATGGCTGAAAGATAAATTAATTTTCTACCTCCTGAGAATTGGCTATCATTATCCCTGTACTGTGCTCCTTGCAATTATATTTTTTAGGGATACTTAAAAAAACAATTAAATAGACTTAAAGTAAGAATGTTTCAAGGGCTTCAAAAAGAAGTCAGGAAAAATACTCCCAAATTGGTCATAAAAAGCTTTTTTGGCTTGGCCTAAAAGTTTTACATAAAGTGTACTATGCTAAAAGAAAGTACATTGAAATTTTCATGTAAATAATTTTATTCAATAAAAGTTTTATGATGCTCTGAAATGGTCACATTATTTTTGAATCAACCTGTACATGAGAAAGAATCCATTGTAAGTGGATCTGATGAAGCAAAGAAACCCACTTCAGCTTCTTCTCTGGAATAGCCACTTCAGCACTGTCTATCACACTACACCAAGTGCTGCATTAAACGTCTACAAGCCTAATCTAGTGATGAACGTAAACTATTTCCAGTTAGAAGATAAATAATCTGATACTGCTATCCAGTGTATAAAGTAGCGGGGGAAGGGATCTGATTATGGATATAGATTATATTTAACAGTGAGTACACTCATTAGTGTATTTTTTAATTTTCCAACCAAAACAAAAGCTCAACCTGTAGTTTGGTTAGGAGAAAAAGGAAAGGACAGAAAATAAAATTTGACTGTTTAAACTTAGAAAGTGTTTGTAGTACTTTCATAGTAATTCGTAGTACTATGAACATTTAGAAAGTGCATTATTTTTATTCAGCAGTGTGTGTTACTGATTTTAAAAAGTAATTAGTATGTATCTCAATAATTTTTATAGCAATCTCTTGATTTAGTAGAATATTTTAACTGTTCAAAATAGAAAATATTTATAAAACATCAAACTCATAGCTGACAATTCTTCCTGTTTTCCCAGGAAGACTTCCTGATTTTGAACTTTTCTTCTGCCTTCCTGCAGGAAGATGTGCAACCTCCAGCCTGCAGGCCATATGTGGCCCACCACAGCATTTGATCCGGGCCAAGGAGTATATCAGAACCTCATATAAACCATTCAAAATTCCATATAAATCCCAATTATACAGCCGTGACTTCGTTAACATCCTAAAGTTTGGCCTACAACGTTGCAAAGGTTGCCCGTACCTGGAGGCTGTTGGCATCAAGCTGCCTTAATACACATCTGCTGATTTGTTAAGTATCGCAAAAAGTCCAAAGTACTGAAAAAGCAAGTTAATAGTAAAATTTAAAGTTACTTTTCAAGTGTTTTTGACATATTAATTAAATACCAAGTGCTTATTTACAGAATTTTTAATAAAGCATAATTTACCTGGAAATGCTGCCCATCATGCAGACCCATGACTTTGAAAGTTGTTTCCTAATTCAGAATAATGAAAAAATATAAATGTGCGAGAATTAAATTTTCTAGCTAATCATTGTGGATGTTTTTGTTTATGGAAAAAGGAAAAATTGATTTGAAAAGTTAAGCATTAAAGCTGCAAATCTTTACTTGGGCCAAAACAAACCAATGCTTCGTATAACCAGCTATTCACAAAAATAAGCAAATTTCAGATTCTTTCTTCTTTGTACAGTTTAAACTTGACTGGAAAAATCTTCCTGTTTTTCATGAAATCTTGTTATTTTCTTACCCTGATCTTCATGTTTTAAGGCTAGATAGGTAGCCAGCTGTCAAACTGCTTAAATAACACAGAATGTATAATTAACTCTTAATCAATTTAACGTGTACCATTAACACTTTCTCTCTGTGTATGTATGTGTGTATTGCATAAATATATATACACAGAGTGTCCCCAAAAATAGTAACAGGCTTTAATTCTTTAACTACAGGATTCATATGCCCTCAGGGAAACCTGGAAAACAGGGAATTGAAAATTAGCTCTTAAAACTCAGGGAAAATATAATTTTGCTTTGCAACCCTAGGATTTGAAAAAAAATGTACCCTCTCTTTATTTTTATGTTCTGCATCCTATTCAATGGCCAACTACTTCCCTAATGATGCACACATGCAATTGGAAATGAATTATACAAGATCAATCCTCTATCACTTAAGACTGCTTAGCATGAATAACACACTTGCTTCTCATTTTGTCTCCGATGTTCTGAGCACTTGTTTGCTCCCATTTCTCAGTTCGGTTGGTTGAATTAAGAAGGGGCTATTCTTTGTGTTGTGTACTGTACACAAAGTTAGACAGTGTGATATTTTTAACATGTGTATACAAACTCTGCTGATGTTTGCTAGAATACAATGTAGAATCTGTGTTCCTATAATTTTAAATATTTCATTGTTTATGCATAGGATTGCTGGATTTTACTAGGTAAAGTAGCTTTTTGAAAATTAAGAAATTTTTTCTTAGTGTAGTCCTTTCTCCCACGTTATTTGAAATTTTTTTAAATTTACCATGGCCCATTCATCCCTAATAGATAAAGGATTAAAGCATGTTACCATCTTTTTAGGGACACCCTGAATACATATATATATAAATATGTATATATTAAATATATCTAAATAATTTATTTTTTCTAGGGTCTTGAATCTATTCCAGATCCAAAATAAGTGTTCAATTCAGCAATGAAGACAGAAAAATATGTAGTTGACAAATTGCTATATTAATAAAGATAAGGCAATGGCCTGATCATTTCTATCTCTGTGTTTAATCTTTTAAATTCTTAAACTAAACATTAGTGTACTTAATCTAACATGTTTTTTTTTTTTTTTTTTTTTTTCGTAGCTGTATGTCTTTCTAGAGTGGTTTTACCCCACCCTAGCCTCCACTCAATTATGCCAATGCATTTACTTATTTTACTCATTGGTATTCAAAAAATGTCAAGTACAAGTAGATTGGGGGAAATAGAAAAAAATCATAACATTGGATTTTTAACCATGGTGTAAATGAGCAATTGAAGTACATAAGCAAGAAATCATGGACCAAAAAATTACATTTATTTCTGTGATTTTGAAAGATAAGTTTGGCATCACATACTTGGATCCTATTTGCAACACTGAAAACAAAAACTAAAAATATGAGAAAAATGGAGTGGAAATTTTTTTAAAAAAGGCAGGCAGGGGGAGATGACAAATAAGAAAAATAAATTTATTCTTTATCCTCATTTTGTGTGCCCCTCACTTGCAGAATGTAGCTATTTCCGTAACTAAGTATCCTTAAATTCTCTTAATTTTTATAGCAATTAGTTACTTCAATACCTTTTTGAAGGCTCCTGTTCTTGAGATGATTTCCTCAAGCTGTAAGCACAACAATAAAATGTCATGTTTCTTAGAATATTGACAGTTTAACATGCTACTTATTGCCCTTCTGGCAAGACTCAAAATAGAGCACTTTTAGAAGGAGTGTAAGACCTTGCATTTTTCAACAGTCAGTCAAGAGTTCTTGGTTTATATTTTTACAAATGCTTACACGATTTTGTCTGTAAATAAGGCTACTAAAATATTTCAATAAAAAAGGAAAATTGTAAGATAATTTTATTTTTGTATTTGATATAGATAAGTACTTTATACAGTCATAAAAACAATACATTTAAATATACAATTTACACATTTATATATGTACAACTCAGCAAATGAGAAACTGACCCTTTAATATTTTTATAGCTATATACATATTCTCATTTACATGTAAAAATATTGATAAAGTGCTGCATGATAGTGTATTACAATAGTAACAATACAAAATTAAAAACTCAAGATTTTCTTAGTTCTAAATGTTAGCGATGCTTTTTCTTTCGCTGTTTAGATACCCCTTCTGATGGTGCTGCTGCTGCTTCACCGATTGTTATTTGTCCTCCCTGTATTTCTTCCTGAGAAATTTCAGAAACATCTTGCAACTTGTCTTTTGCATTTAAATAAAACATCAGATCTCGAACTTGTTCTTGCAAATCTACCACTTCCTAAATAAAGGACAAATAAATTATGCTGTGATTACATTACACTATCTACCAATAAGAATTTCAACACCTGTGACAGAAAAGAAAAACAATATTTATTCAATAGATGATGGAGCTTTCAATAGCAGCAATTACAGCCTAACCCTCCAGAACATGTCATACTCAATTCCTTTGTATGGCAGCTATTGGTATTTTTTTCTACTAGGCTTGGAGAAGACATGTAAATTCCTTCACTGATTTTTGGATGGTTGTTGCACCCCTTAATTCAAGAATCAACATGGTGGGCCTCACAACATGAGAGCTTGCACTGTTATCCTGGAAGTAACATACTTCCAATCTGTAAAAATGGCACAACACAGGATGCACATTGTAATCCCAAATTGTGCAGTAGGCATTGGCGCTGAGCTTACTATGAATTCGGACCAAGGGTCCCAGTCTATATCAGAAGGAACACTCCTAGACCATAATTCCAACTCCACTAAACTTTTGGGGGCACTCCATTCTGCAGGAGGATACCAGACCCAGACATCAGAATGGTAAAGTGAGAACCTGGATTCGTCACTCAAGAAAATGTGTTTCCTCTAATTTATTGTCCACTGTCAACGTGTTTGCACCATATTAACAGAGCAGTGTGGTTGGGATTTGCGATTAAAGGCTTAAGGCTGGCAGCACAATCATGAAAACTAAGCTGATGTGCTTCCTTACAGATGATACTCATCGGAATCACATAGAAGGAATATTCAAAGTGCTAATTTCCTATCCACTAATGGTATATCTTTTACTGTGGGATTTCACATAGACAGTAGTGACACACTCAGCGGACCATCAAAACAGGGACTTAAGGGGGGGGGGTGTCCAGACCCCCCTCTTAATAAGTCCTCGTTTTGATGAAAAAAAATGAAAGAAATTGGGTACTTATATATTATCCCAGCGGTCTGCCAAGACGAGCAATTTTTTACTAAGATAAATGCTAAATACATCAAATTATTGATCCAGGTTAAATTAATCCAGATCTTTGGTTTCAAACCATTTATGATGATCCAGATGAAAAGATTCTTTCATTGTAAAACATGGCATTGCCACCAATTTTACAATTTTCATTTGCTGCCAAATTTTGCATATGATATCAAATGACGTCATGGACTTTATTTATATGATTAAGTAATAATAGTGATTTTAATTAAATACATGTTATTTCTATTAAAACTGTTATTAATATTGCTCAAAATGAAAAATTTCATTTTGCTTGGTAATCATCTTGATGCTTTATCACTCTTCCATTTGGTGGCTGTACAGTATTCTGTGACAGAGCCAATATTTCATTAACAGGGTGTCCACCAATGTCAGGAGGCAAAAATAGTATCATTAGTAGTCTGACCGACATAAAAAAGTCTCCAGTTTAGCTGCCATTTTCTTAATTTTAGTTGCCAAAAAAGTAGCATTTTTGCATAATTTTGTAGTTAAAAACTAAACATACGTCACTTAGCCTCAGTTAATAGGGAATGAATAAAATTTCATGCTTTATATAACAGAGCATATAATTACATTCATTTTTATAGTACGATTAAAAAATCAGATTAACCTGTTTGATGAAAGATCAATCGCAACTTTGAAAAGAAAAGGGAGTAAACCAAAATCTGATTTTCAAATGAGTTGCCTGGAGTAAGCTACAAGTAGACAGAAACTTTGAAAATTGTATGAAAATGACACTTTTTATTCAAAAAAGTCATCCAAGTCGCCTTATCTTTAAATTAATAGTGAAAGTTGCCTTTTTAGTCGCTGTTTGACACCCTGCATTCAGAAAATAACTTTTTATAATGCTTTTTCTAATTCTCAGTTTCTTTTTCGCAGTTCATAATTTAAGTAATGTTTCACTTGCAGAGTAAAGTATGTTTTTAAAATTGTGTACTTGAGTTAGGCTTAAAGTGAATTAATGTTATTTTAAAGAAGGAAAGAATGTTGCATTCTAATTAGCTTTACAACATATATTAAACTGATTTCCTCCATTCATAATGTAATTAAAAATTGTGACAAAACTGAAAGAACAACATCAAGAATCCGCTGTTACACATAGTATGATGAGTAGTTTGCAAACAAACTAGTTTGATTGAACTATTCGTTAAAAATAACTGAACAAACCGATTCAGAATACAATTGACATGTTTGGCAGAACATTTGACGAAAAAATAATTTGGAGGGAATGACTGCCAGGATAATACTTAAGTGCCAGCAATTTAATTAAAAATTATTTTATAACAAACATTAATCTACTTACTTTTTCTTTAGATTCTCTAATTTCTTTGAGAGCTTTCTCAGCTATACTTAATTTTTGTTGCCATAAATGTTGATTCTGCCTTAGACACTTGTTCATCTAAATTAAACATTAAAGGAAGATGGAACAAACAGCAGAAAATCATTATGAATTTTATAAGCTTTAACTAAAATAGGTTAGTGACTTGCAACAAAAAATTTTATATACGTGCATTATTATTAATCTTCTGTGTAAAGAAATCAGTATATTTACTTAATTACATTCTAGCTAATCTGAAATAAAATACTTCTTAAGCAAATTGCATATATATTATTTACTCATGAAAAAGCATCTGTACTTCTATCGAAACTCACAAAAAGAATCCCCTCCCCACTTTTTTTTTGGGGGGGGGGATGTTAGGCATACACTGAAAGCAGAGCTTATATATTTTAAAGTTCACTTGATTTATTTAATTGCAGTAAAAATACTTTCAAAGGTAAAATGGGGGGGAAATCTGACACTAATTTACTGTTATTTAACTTTCCCCCCTTTTATTCTCTAAAACCAAGTTAATGCTGAATTTTAGAGAGTTCTTTTAGTAAAAAATTTAAATGATTAAACAGGATGATTCTAATAGCTTTCAGAAATGGAAAGTGGGGGTAGAGGGGACCAAAATAAGAATATTTTGGTCCCCTCTACCCCCACCATAGGTCCCAAAATAAGAATATTTTGCAATGGAAAGGGAATGCGCAAATGATGCAATGAAGTGATAGTATGTAAAGAAGTATAAATAGGTAATTGAGAAAAAAATGCCTATCCAGAAGAGATTTTAATTACAGAAATGGAAGTGGGATTGCTAACAAGCATCTCTACTCTGTCCAATCCAATGCAGGCTAAAATTTGTGTGATTTCTGACACTCCCACTGAAGAAGTGTGGAATTTCATTTTGTTGAAATGAAATTGCACACTTTAACAGACCATTTACACACTCCTTTCCTATAACAAAATATGCTTATATCTGCATCCTCTACTTGCATTTTCATTAGTGAAAGGTATTTTAGAAACATTCTATGTATCATTTACAAAATATAATCCACAACTTATATTTATAGCTAAGCAATCACTATTAAATTGATACATTACCTCCTTTTCATCTTTTAATTCTCCAGATAACTTGTTCAACTTTGCTGATAACTAAAAGTAAATTTTAACAGACTATAGTTAAAGGATAATGGTTTAAATCATTTCGATAAGCATAATGAACATCAAGTTATTATGTATTAGGTATTCAGCAGTGTGTTATTAAGAAACAGATTCAACTTATTTTAAACCCATTCTGTCCAATATTAAGCATATAGCAATTTCTAATGATGATTAAGTTAGTCACGTACTATAAGTAAAAACTATGATATATAGCAAGAAATGTTAATCCTCAGTGAGTGCAGAAGCACAAAAAATATTTAAGGCATCATTAATCATCACAATCCTCTTTAATGATCAAGGGTCAGGCACAGCACTGCGTCCTCCCATCCTAGTCTGGTTCTGGTTTTGTGGCACTTTAGGAGATATTTACTTTCAAATTCAGGTTTGTATGAAATATCTATTGTACTTTTTGATAATTTTGTAAGAAATGTGCTTATATATGCCAAAGATCAATTTCAGGACTTTAATTCAAGTTGATAGAGTAAGTAAGGCATCATTTTATACTAAAAAGACAATTTTCTACACTTTTGATAATGATTCCTGATATGGTAAACTCCCGATTATCCACAAAATAGAGTGGTAAGATAACCACAGATAAATGAATTTTGTAGATAATCCACAAAGCTGAAAAGGACAAAAATCAATACACAAATGCATTTAAACCATTTTTAAGAATAATAATAATAGTAGTACATACTCAGACACATAGTTATAACTTCATAAATGATATCCTTAAATTTTTACAAAAAAGTCGGGTAATTTTTTTTTTTTTTTTTTTTTTTTTGAAATTTCTCTTCTTTATTTGCAATTGAAGATTTTTTAAAAGTATCTTGTCGCAAAGGGATGAACCATCCTACTTGTTGGCTTTCCTGCATGAATCCTTTTCCACGGATTCAACTGCATAGCAAAATAACCAATCATCCATCATTGAAAGGTCATTGGCTATGACATTTGGTCATGTGACCTTGTGCATAATGTAAATATGTGTGAATTTTAATAAAATCTCTTCTGGCTGATGATCGTTGTCTGTGTTGTTTCAAATTAAGCATTCTCATTAAAGACAGTTAAAAACATGTTAAAGTCCGTTTGTAGCACTTTCGGTGGCAGCCACCACCTTCTTCAGCTCAGGTCTTAGTTCCAAATGCCCAGCTCTCTTCCTCAGCATGGCGTTCCACCCAGGATCTATCTGTGCATGCATCATATCATTTATAGTGCCATCTGTGGTTGTAATCTGTAAGGCCTCCATGTTTAGTGCATAATAACTATTTTTGTAATTGGAGAGTGTTGGCTATTGTTAAATTTGATTTCTATAGGGCGTTCTTGGGCTATTTTTGCGAGGGCAGTAGTGTTTTTATTGAATTTAATGTCATTGTGGTGTTCCTTTTTTCGGCCTTTGATTTTTTGTTTCGTCATACCAATATAGCAGCCTGGTTTATTAGTACTATTGTCTGTAAAGTTTATTTTATAGATACCGGCGGTTTCATCAGGAGTAATATTATCTTTATCACTGCGAATGCGTTTGAAGATACAGTCGAACTTCGATAACTCGACTTCCTATAAGTCGAATAATCCGCTAACTCGAAATTTTAATCAAGGCCCGAATCATTCCTATACTTTTCTTTAAAAAACTGTCTCGATAACTCGAAGTGAACATCTTCTAAGTCAAAGTTCTTGTGATAGACTTCCCCGGTAAAAACACAATTCAGTTCAAAACCGAATGCCAGTCCACTCATGTCTTCCTTCTGTGAAATGCAATGGCATCCACTTACGTCACACATTCTTGGAATGCCCTTCACCCCCCTCCCCTCCATTGTCCGAGAGGGTAAACAGATAAGAGATTGTGGAGGGAAAGGGAGGTTGGAGTGGGACTGAACAAAGACTCCAAGGTGGTCACTGTCTTGGGGGAGGGTTCACTTTGGAGAATCTAGAACACCTGTTTTGTGAGGGGGAAATTCTGTCCTTCCCGGCCGCGTGTAGAAAAGTTGCACATTCCTGATAAGGATTCCCAGCTGGACGCTCTTCTTTCTCTGACTCTGTGACGCTGCAGTTGCGTTCTTTGAATTGCGCTTGTTGAATTAATCAGCATTTTGTATCCATAATGGCTAAGCGGAAATTGATCACGCTTACTTTAGATCAAAAAGCAAACCTTATTTTGGAGATTGAAAAAAATCCTCAGTTGAAAAAGAAAGATGTGGCTGCTAAGTATGGCATACCTCCAAACACTTTATCTACGATTTTGAAAGATAAACAAAAGATTTTGAGCCGCCATGAATCGCGTGCCGACTCTTCGAGCAAACGCGCAAAAAAGTGTGCTTTTCCTGACATCGAAGCAGCACTCCTGAAATGGTTCGAGACACACCGAAGCAAGAACATTCCCCTGAGCAGAGTGTTACTGAAAGAAAAAGCCACGGACTTCGCTCACCTGCTAAACGTCGATGGATTCAATGCCAGTACAGGATGGCTGGACAAGTTCAAAGCCAGGAACAAGATCGTGTTCCGCACCCTACACGGACAAGCAAAGGATGTTTCAGATGAAACATGCGAGAACTGGAGGAAGTTTGCCACAGCTTCTACAGTCATATGAACCCAAAGATGTTTTCAACCTAGATGAAACCGGACTCTTTTTTAAATGCATGCCGAACAAGACAATGATGTATCGCAATGAGAAATGCTCTGGTGGAAAGCTCAGCAAAGAACGATTGACAATTCTGGTAGGAGCAAACGCCAATGGGACTGAAAAACTGCCTTTGATGGTCATCGGCAAGACAAAGAAGCCCCGGTGCTTAAAGAATGTAAAATCACTGCCCGTGGAGTACCATGCAAATAAAAAAGCTTGGATGACATTGAACTTGTTCGAGATGTACATACGGAAACTGGATTCAAAGTTTTTCAACCAAAACAGAAAAGTGTTGCTCTTCGTGGACAACTGTACTGCTCACAGTGATATCACAAACTTGTCCGCGATTAAGTTGCTCTTCCTGCCGGCCAACACAACGGCAAAACTTCACCCTGCAGATCAAGGCCTCATTAAGTGCCTGAAGCATGCCTATCGAAAACGCTTAGTGCGCCAATCCATTGAGGATGTGGAGAATGGCGTAGAGCACAAAATCAATGTGCTAGATGCCATGCGCCTCATTTCGCACTCCTGGGAGAGTGATGTTTCTCAAACGGTGATCGAGAACTGTTTCAAGAGCTGTGGTTTCTTCAGTGCAAATGACAGTGAAGCGAAAGACGACAATTGGGATCCCTTTGAAGGCATGGGTGATATGGACTGGTAAAAAGATTTCATGTGCATCGATGACAATATCGCAACGTCAGAACCCTTGTCTGACGAGGCAATAGTGAATGCAGTTTGCGGAGAGCCTGAAGGAGATGAGGACGAAGAAGAGGCTGAAATCCCCCCTCCTCCAACAAGCAAGCAAGCGCAGGACGCTGTTCACATCTTACAACAATACCTGGAGAACACCGAAGGCACAGACAACACCCTATTTAACTGTGTTCAAAAATTAGGTGACTTTGTGAATGCCAACCACCTTAAAAAATGCAAACAACAAGAAATAACTGTTTTTTTCAAATGAGATTTACACGGTATGTATACTAATTAAATATGTAATGAGGCCAAATTTTGTGAGTTTTAATAAATCTTTTGACCCCATTCTCCTCGTTGTTTACATAGGCTATTAAAAAATTGAAATGCGTACAACTATAGTATTATGGCACATATCAAACCATTTAAACCATGTCGACCCATCTTAAGTGCCAGTAGAGAGGAATGGGAGGTAACTTCGATAACTCGAACTTCGGATAAGTCGAACATTTTTGAGGGTCCCTGGGACTTCGAATTATCGAAGTTCGACTGTATTTTGATTGGGTTTTATGGGGATTTTGATATTTTTCTTGGCGGCTTCATTTGTAATTTTTAGAGCGGCTCCCCTGCAGTAGGGAATGGCGTTGGCAAATTTTAGTTTCGGATTTTGATAGTTATTAATTTGTTCTAGTTTATTTATTCTCTTTTTGAAAAGGTTTTTTTACGATTGATTTTGGGTACCCTGCATTTTTACATTGTGTTTTAATAAATTGGAGTTCTTCATTGAGTAGTTTTTCGTTTGAGCATACTGTAATTGCGTGATTGACATATGATCGTATGGCAGCTATTTTGAATTTGTATAGAGTTTTTGAATTAAAATGAACTATTTCATTATTATTGGTGGCTTTTCTGAAGACTGTAGTATTGATATTCTTCTTCTTATCTCTCTCTTATTTTGACATCAAGAAAGTTAATGGTGGCATTTTCTTCTATTTCTATGGTGAATTGAATGTAACTATCGGAATGTAAACAGTCGGGTAATTTTTTTTTTTTTTTTTTTTTTTTTAAGTTTCTCTTCTTTATTTGCAATCGAAGATTTTTTAAAAGCATCTTGTCGCAAAGGGATGAACCATCCTACTTGTTGGCTTTCCTGCATGAATCCTTTTCCACAGATTCAACTGCATAGCAAAATAACCAATCATCCATCATTGAAAGGTCATTTTCTGTGACATTTGGTCATGTGACCTTGTGCATAATGTAAATATGTGTGAATTTTAATAAAATCTCTTCTGGCTGATGATCGTTGTCTGTGTTGTTTCAAATTAAGCATTCTCATTAAAGACAGTTAAAAACATGTTAAAATCCGTTTGTAGCACTTTCGGTGGCAGCCACCACCTTCTTCAGCTCAGGTCTTAGTTCCAAATGCCCAGCTCTCTTCCTCAGCACGGCGTTCCACCCAGGATCTATCTGTGCATGTATCATATCATTTATAGTGCCATCTGTGGTTATAATCTGTAAGGCCTCCATGTTTAGTGCATAATAACTATTTTTGTAATTGGAGAGTTTTTGGCTATTGTTAAAGTTGATTTCTATGGGGCGTTCTTGGGCTATTTTTGTGAGGGCAGTAGTGGTTTTATTGAATTTAATGTCATTGTGGTGTTCCTTTTTTTCAGTCTTTGATTTTTCGTTTCGTCATACCAATATAGCAGCCTGGTTTATTAGTACTATTGTCTGTAAAGTTTATTTTATAGATACCGGCGGTTTCATCAGGAGTAATATTATCTTTATCACTGCGAATGCGTTTGAAGATATTTTGATTGGGTTTTATGGGGGTTTAGATATTTTTCTTGGCGGCTTCATTTGTAATTTTTAGAGCAGTTCCCCTGCAGTAGGGAATGGCGTCGGTAAATTATAGTTTCGGATTTTGATAGTTATTAATTTGTTCCAGTTTCTTTATTCTCTTTTTGAAAAGGTTTTTTACGATTGATTTTGGGTACCCTGCATTTTTACATTGTGTTTTAATAAATTGGAGTTCTTCATTGAGTAGTTTTTCGTTTGAGCATACTGTAATTGCGCGATTGACATATGATCGTATGGCAGCTATTTTGAATTTGTATGGAGATTTTGAATTAAAATGAACTACAGTAGAAGATCTTTATAATGCAAACCTCAAAACGCAAGGTTTTGCATTATATAGAATTTTGCGTTATATGGATCATTCACTTATATCATTAAACGTCCCTAGTAAACATATTAAAATATAGCTGGAACACATAAATATAATGCTTAAAACTTTTTTTAAATACAAATATTACATCAAAAAACAAAAAAATGGAATTTATTTATTTACAGAAAAAATAAATAAATTGAAATTACCAAAAGCATTAAAGTTTATTTGTTAAACAATATATTACTTTTGATTTGTTTTAGAATTTGCAATCTCTCAACAAATAACTTTTCTTGCAGCCTTTGAAGAGGTAATAATTTTACTTTGGTTACACAGTCTTGTGTTTCTAGGAATTTAAAATATTGATCTCTTATGGAAATTTCTTGAGATTCTGAAAGTTTTTCAACTTTCTCTCCAGCATTTGGTTCTGTTTCAAAATTGTTTTCCTCTTGTTTTGAAACAGAGGAAATTATTTCAGCACTGGTCAAATGATTAGCAATTTGTGACTTATCCATTACCAAATATTCAAAAATGTTTTCTTCATGCAGGTTTGCAAACTGAGTACATTTGTGCATGTATTTTGTTACATGCATTTTGTGCACAATGCATTAGTTCAGCAGTTTTCATTTTAACTAATGATGGCTTTTCGGGAAACAATGTACACAGCATAAACGGCACTAGACTACTCCTCTATTTATTTAATGATTCCATCAATGTAAGTTAGTGCCTCATAATGGCTAATTTTTTTTCTACATCCCTTCTGCCTCATCTTCATCACTCTCAGCCAAAACTACCCTTTTTCACCGGCTATGATTTTTTTCGCCGGGAAGGTGTTAAAGAAATAGAAACAATCCATCTGTTGTTCTAACAATACACTTTGCATTTGTTTATAATGAAAGGCATGTGTTTATTTCTCTACATTCCATAAATGATCGCTGTCGGGGAAAAAAATTGGGGAGGACCGCAGATAATCGGAAGGTTACTGTACATCCTATCATTTTTAATTGATTATTAATTTCTGAACTTTTGGATTTGTTCCATCCTTAGTAAACACCCTGCCAAAGTAGATGCAAAATTTTGTTTACTTCATTCTGTTATTGTAATGAAACTGTAAAGAAAGTAAAATAACTATAAAAAGAGAAAAAAATGTTGGTGTTTTTAACCAGTTCGTTGCCAGAATGGTGGCGTAGCTGGGTGGTAAATTCCTTCCCTTTGAAAGTAATACTCAAAGCATTAAACTTAATAAGTAAGCTACTCTCAAAGATAATAATGCAATTTCCAAACTTAGTTACTAGATGCAGTATACAGGGTGCCCACCACAGCACAGCCACAGAAATAGTTGCTTTAGTAGCCTTCAAGGTATAAAATAGTAGCCTTCGGGTTACAAAATAGTAGCCTTTATGGTAAAAATAGTATCCTTTTTAACAATCTAAACAGACTGAAATCTTCTAAACAAAGTTTAGAAAATGTTAAATACACATTTTTGTTTTCTGAAAGTAGTTTATATAATATTTAGGAAGATTAAATTCATTATATATTACTCCGTAGCAGATGATGCTTTCACTTTAGTTCTGTTTCCTTAGATGCAGAAGTTCATAGAACATAACATTATAAAGTAGACAGTTTTCAATGTCTTTTCCAAGTATTTTTAGTCAAACATAAAATGCAAAACACAGTACACTCTCAAAACTACATACACCAGAATCAATAAACATGCAAATTACAGAATTTTAGAGCATGGAATTGTTAATATAACTTTTTATTGAATTATTATGTGAATTAAAAAAAAAATAAATACTCAGAACAAAAACTGATGACTCTTTTTAAAAATGAAAAAAAAAATTTACAGTTTAAAAACAAGCAGCAGGCGCATTAACTTTCATGAAGCATACATTACTACTAATAAAAGTTAATAGTGTTACTAAAAGTTTTACATTGTGTTGGATGTAAATCTGTTAACTAGAATGCAAGATAGGAACATTAAATATTCACATAGGATAGCATCAGAATTAAGGGCTGCTTGTTAAATATTGCTGATATCGCACAGCTGGGTTAAGTTTTGAGGGCTTATTTTTTGAAGCAATTTTATCAATATTTTGCCAAAAAATCACCAAGACTGGCAACATCTGACATGACTTTTTTTTTTTTTTTTAAAGAGACCTGCAATGTTTACTTACTCGTTTAGCATTACACAAATGAGATGCAAGGAAAATGATAGATAATTTACTAGACAGATTTTGCCAGAACATTTGAGAAAACTCCTCAAAAAGTATAAATACATGAGTAGGCCATCCCACTGTTTCAGTCTCGAATTGGCTTTTCTATCAAACACTAGCTATTTAAGAAATATCGCTTTGCATAATTTTGATGCCAGAGGCACCGTTGTTTTGCCAAGCTGTATTTTAAAATTTGTTTATGAATTCAGTATTGTTGCACACTGTGGAGCAGTCAAGGGTTCGACTCAAGTATTCTGATATTTTAGCAAACGGAACAATTTTATTTACTGTAAAGAAATTGCAGACGAAGTTGCTCGGAGTGATAAATAGTTATCTACTAGAATTACTGCTTGTAAATTGTGCTTTGAAGATTGTTTGACAAGTTCCTAGAAACAATTACTTTTGTGTTTCGTCCCGACATCTCGACTGGATACTGAAACTTTCTACTAACACCAGAATTTTAAGTATATTCTCTAATACGAATCCAACAATTCAGCAGAGTTTCCGCGACAAAGTGAATGATATACCACTGCATTGTTCTGAAAGTTGGCTGCATTATGTTTTTTGAATTTTGAAAACACATCTTGCTCTGTAGTGAAGTGCAATGGAATGACACAGGTGGTATGAATCTAGCTTACCTGTTCTTGCAAGATATTTCTCAAAATCTATGGGCGGACACTGTTGCACTATGCTCAGTGTTTATCATGTTCTTAGTAGTGTGGTTACATGCCATAAACTGAAAGGTTCTAAGTGAAAAACAGAAATTGCATTGATACTCCTAGAAAAATAGTTGCCATTTTCCTCAAAATAGTTGCTTTTTAGCTGTTTTTACATGTAAATATTCACCATAGTCGCCTATTCTTGATTATAGTAGCAAATAATCTCCTTTTAGAAGCCAGTGGGCACCCTGTGTATAATAAGTCCCAAGTGATAAAACAAATAATATTTATACTGAATGAAACTAATGCTTAAAACAATTTTAGCTTTCTCCTGAGCAGTTCTTACAGAATTTTAAGATTTTAATATACATCCTGTATAGCATTTATTACCTGAGATAGCTTCTTTTCATGAGCTTGTTTTTCTTTTGTGACTCGACTTAACTTTTCTTCTAACTGCTTACGTTCATCAACAGCATGTTTAGTTTTTTCTTTCATTTCTTCCAGCTATTAACAAATATAATAATGATTAGTGTGATACCATAAATTTATTAGAGCAAACTTGAAGTATATATAAATATAGATGCACATATATAGATTTGCAGATACCAAAAATGAGCAAAATTGAAATAAAAAACCAGCAATAATTTTTCAATTTGCTCTTTAACAAATTTTAGATGGAAAGAAAAAATTACCTGCTTGAAAGCCTCAGATTCAAATCGGGTGATACGATCTTCAAAATAATGTCTTTGAGCTTCCAACTGGCTGGTTAATAAATAAGTATACTGCACAAATTAAAAAAAGTGACTATTATATTTTGGATTTAATGTTGCATAACAACAGGAAGCATACATGAATAAAGTAATTGAACTAAAGTGAGTCAGTTACACAGTTTAGACCAAAAGCTGAAACATATAAATTTAACATATCTTCATTGTAACTAGTTACTATCATTTTTTTAATTCTGTATTTTCATTATTTTGTTATTTTCCTTTTTTTTTAAATGTACATTCATGATTACACTAATTTTAAGCATTCATACCTGTGCTTATAATGTTTACTACTGTTTGCAATATCATTTCCCAAGAAAAAAACAATTGAGAAACATATCATAAATACAACTTGAAAGTTGCCATATTCAATCAGAAATAAATACTGAAATCTAGGCAGCAAAATATATTGTATGTTTGCTACTATTTCACTTTGAAACGGCTGGACAGATTTGGACGAAATTGAGAATGGAGATACCTTATACCTTGAATTAATGCATGGGTTACCTTTAATCCTTGTGGCAAGGAGGGGGGGGGGGGAAAGATGTATTGCAAGAGATTTCTAAATTTTGTGGCGCATTCCAAAGCATAAGGTAAAACCAAATATCATGCTGATGGAGCCATAAGTAAATAAAATATAAATATACTGTAATTGAGATACAATGTGTGAACAATTAGTGATTGTCACTAATACTGTTGATGTCAATAATTAATAATTTACTTTATTGTAATTGAAAACAAAACTTATGTTATGGTGTATAATACTAGTTATCAATAGTAAATATTATTTGATTCCAAATAAATAATTATCTTTTTTAATGAAATATTTAAAAGTTAACTTAAAATGTTTAAGTAAACATAGCCTTTAATACAGCAAAATATATATGGTATATAGAAATGGGGAAAAGATGCATAGATATTAAAAATATGTGTACTTGTGAAGAACAAAACAGATCAGTGTATTAGTTATTAGCATCGGCTACATTTTTTTTTTCATTTTTTTTAAATTACGCCCTATTGCCTAATGCACCTGGCCGACACCAGGCAATGCAGCTAATAAATAATCAATGTTGTAACTTTTAAAATATTGGAAACATGACAGCAGAAAAGTCTTATTAATTATTTACAAATGTAAAGCTTGATATTTACTTATTTATTACAACTTATATATTAGCAAAACAATGAAAACTTAACATGTCTTAATTTAAAGAACCAGACATCTCTTTACAAATATTGTAAATCGTTTAGTACCTCAAGCTGCATAGAATCCATTTTCTCTTCATTTTCCACCTAGAATAATTATAAAAAAAATGAGCATTAAAATAAGTTTTATAAATTTAATGCATCTTTTGCTGATATTAACAACCACAAATACCACAGTGTAGCACCATATGCACGCCTTTCAAGAGATTGGTCTAAAACGATGTACAGATGAAACATTAGTGATCAGCTTTGATTATCAGAGGTTTAACTTTACTAATCAGGGTGTCTACTAAATTTCTAAAAGTCACTTTCCTGACTTTTGGGAGCTTTTAGGAAAAAAATTTCCTGGCAATACATGCATTTTGCTTTGAGAAATTTCTCAACAGCACCACCCTCTTTTATATTTAAATATTTTGTCAAAACATACTTGAAATAATTTTTTAGCTGTAATATAATTGCTGATATACTTAAAATAGATAGAAATAAGTTACTATGACTTTCAAGTAAGATATTTGTACTACTGCTTGTGCTACTGGGGTACTTATGTGATATATCTATCTAGAGGACAAAAGTAAATGCAGATGCTGAATTTGGAACACAAATTTTTATCTTTTGGTCTAACACTTTCTGGAACAATACAAAATGATAACAATCAAAAGTTTAATATTTCATCACTGGTCATACACAGATAGCTTTTTGGCCCTCCTGTCACAAAAAACACCCCTACCCCAGAACGTAAGCCAGATATGAGCATTGCATACACCACAAGCATTCTAATTCATTCATTCTACCTGAACATAAAACATTTTTATTGTTATTTTTCACTATCTGGAGAGAGAATAAACCTGCCAAGAAATTTTTGCACAGAGAAAAATTTATTCTTTTAGAGAATTTTCCTGACCTATTTTGCATTTTCCAGACTTTCCTGACCAGTAGGCACCCTGCATTTATAATGATTTTAAGTTTTTTTTTAAGGTACAAGTACATTACTTCATTAGAGTTTTTACACTGAAAACAATAGCTTAATTTTAAAATAAAACAAAGTCAAACATATATCATACCTTTATTGCACTATGCACATCTTGAAAATAATCTTTCATAATCATCTGATGAGGTGATTGTCTTTTATTAATTACAACATTACAGATTGAACTAAGCTCATGAAATATCTTTTCACTCATGTTCGGAAACACAAAATAAATTTTGAGCTTTTCAATGTCATCGATTGTGTCTTTATAGGATGGTAGTTAAAAATACAATTCTCCTACATCCTTTACTTAACTATTTGGGTAAAGTTTCTCTTTAAATAAGAAAATAATAAAAAAGAAAAATTTTGAAGTTTAGGAAGGTTTAAAATGACATATAACCGATATTGTGCATCTTACAAACGGAACATTTTTAGCATTTAAATGAATAAGAATTAATCAGAACTTCATGTAAATGACATATAAATGTTAAAAGTCATAAACGAGAAATGTACAAATGGTTCTTCACTGTAGAATGAACACTAAATTTACAAATGAGATTTAAATGACCCATTGATTGTCCATTGAACTTACTTTATGTTTTACTTACTAGATCAAACTGTAATTCTAAATGTTAGAAACATGTACATGTTAGAGTACAAGATAAAACATCTTAAACCAAATACTTTTTTTTTTTTTTTTATGTCGCCCAGCCTCTTAAAAAAAGTTACTTTTTGGATCTAATCTAACACCACTTGAATATCAGTAAATTTATTGCAGTGAAAATAAAAAAATAATTTTATTTATGGTTCTATAAGAATGATTTTTACTTTCAAACTTTTAATTTTCCATTTCAGAAATATATTTAAAATCTTTGTTTAAATACATTTAGTATAAAAAAATTCTAATATGCTTTAAAACATATTTTAGAATACTTTAAATGGAACATTTTTGAAATATGAAGAAAACAATTTTACCTTATGTCCAATATTTTACTGTTAAATACCAGAAATATATAAGTTCAAACCTTTTAAAAGCATTAAGGTAAAATTAGATATTTTACAAGTTTTTTAAAATAAAAAATTTTAGAACTTGAAAGGATTTTTTAATACCTATAGAAAAACTGTTATACTGAATATTCCAAATTCAAAGCAACTACACTTTTTAAAAATTTGCAACACAAATACAGTAAATTTGCTTAGTTGTAAAATGTATGATTCACATAAAGTTGGATTGAAAATGTGACTTAATTAAAGATTATATAACTATTATGACAAATGACAGTCCAAAATGGCAAAGAGTCATAAAAACATAAAAGATAATAAAACAGTCCTACTTAGTAAGCACAGTATTATTTAAAAACATGTGATGAAAATTAAGATAAAAGCTTCATGAGTAAAGGATGAAAGATGACAATATCGTTGGTCAAAGATGGTGTTGAAACACACTATGTCCAGATCCAGAAGGAGTAAGTATGGCTGGTAGAAAATGTATGCCAAAGATGTCAAAAGCAGCAACACATTATTCGTTTTTATGACTCTTTGCCATTTTGGACTGCCATCTGAACTTGGACATAGTGTATTTTCGTCGCCATCTTTGACCAGCACTATCGTCGTTTTTCATGCGGTGCTAGCGATGTTTTTATCATTATGACTTTTTAATTCTCAGCAAGATGTCTTGACTTTTGCAACCAATGCTATTTTTAATCTTTTAGAACTATTTTAACTTCTTATAATGAATTTTGCGATCATTTCTAACTTTCGTTGGATTTTCCTGATGCCGTTTTTGTCCTACCTTCTTGTTTGAAATGTATAGACTGGCTTTTTTTTAGCCTGTTTTCTGACTTTAAAGACAAAACATATTGTAAATTGCGATGCTTATGAAAGAGAAAGATTGTTGCAACATTTAGAATTTCTGAATGATTGTAAACACTTGAGAATCACTCCTAAATTTTTATGATCAAATAACATTTTTTTAAACGAAGAATTCGGCCATGAATTGTGGAAATTTGAAAGATGGCTCTTAATGAAATATATAGAAAAAAAAAAAAACATTCAGTTTTAACCTCATTAAATAATGAAATCGAAACTACTGATAATCATTTAAAAGCTCTTTGTAATGAAAACAAATATAACATAAACACCCAAAAAATTAAAAAGTGTGTTCATAGAACAGTTTCAACCTCGTGATCAGCAATGGACTCGGTCAATAAAAATTCGTTTTTGAAGTGACGTCTGCCTACCAGGAACTTGAATGAACTAATAGGAACATCCTTTTATTCCACCAGGATTGAAGCGTGGTGGCTGAAACTGCCCTATTTCCTGCTGATGGTGAAATTCTTTTGTGAGCATCATTCTTTTGTAAAAGATTCATTTGTTTGCTAGTACATGTTGATCACTTAATAAAGTTCTTTGATAGAAATTTATTGATTGCATTCCAGCTGTATTGGAGCTCTAGTTATGAAAATGAGAGGGAAGAAAAGGCCTCTTAGTTTAGAAACTAAGCAAAAGATTTTATGTGATGTTAGTGATGGAATTTTTAAAAAATCAGAGATTGCAGCAAAGTACAGAATACCTGCTAGTACTCTTTCGACAGTTATTAAGAATTGAGAACAAATTGAAACAGCTTGTGCAATCAGTAATTTGGTTGCAAGAAAACGAATGAGAACTGCTAAGAATGAAGAAATTGAAGTTGCTTTATTAAGATGGATAAGAGAAGCTAGGAACCAGAATATCATTTTAACTGGTGCTGTTTTGCAAGAAAAAGCAAAGTTTTTTGCAGAAGCTCTTAATGACAGTGATTTTACATGCTCGAACGGATGGCTCTCGAAGTTTAAAAAACGGTTTGGTGTTGTCTGCAAGAGGATATGTGGTGAAGAGTCTGAAGTTAATCAGGATAGTGTACATTTGTTTTTCTCTGAAGTATGGCTGGCTATTAAAAGAGATTATGCACCCCACAACATTTTCAATGCAGATGAAACTGGACTTTTTTTTCAAAGCAATCCTTCATCTGCGTTAACTCTTACTGCAAAAAAGTGTTCCAGAGGAAAATGTAATAAAGAAAGAGTCACAATATTGGTAGCCTGCAATATGGATAGTAGTAAAAAATTACCTATATACGTTATTGGAAAATTGGCAAATCCACGTTGCTTTAAGCATATAGACACTATGTGTTTGGTACACATTTACTAAAAATGCCTGGATAAATAAAGACATTTTTGCAAAATGGAATTAGACTCAAGATTTACCAATCAAAAGAGAAAGCATTATGCTGGACAATTGTACAGCCCACATAAATGTAAAAGGGCTAAAGTCAATATAATACGTTTTCCTCCCTCCAAATACTACAGCAAAGCTTCAGCCATGCGACCAAGGTATTATTCAGTATTTAAAATCTCAACTACAGGAAAGAAGTAATCAAGAAAATTATCGAGTGCATTGACAAACAGATACCATTTTCTATCAATCTGTTAGAAGCTATGTGTTTCCTAAGAAGTGCATGGAACTCTGTTACTCCAACTGTTATAAAAAACTGTCATGTTTCAGGCATGGTGGTTTTTCAGAGGAAGATGTAGCACAAATAAATGAAACAAAAATGGACGCTGTGGTAGAAGAAGCTGAGAAAAGAGGAATAATTCCCTAACATTTGAGGATTACGTTCAAATTGATGAAAATGTAATGACTTCACAACCCATGACAGATGAAGATATTCTGGCCGATTTAACTGAAAAAGAGGAATCAGTGGAAGAGATGAATAAAATGGAGGCTGATGTAGAACTCAGAATTCCTTTCGTGTCGTTCACTGAAGTGACAGGAGCTTTAAAAACTATTCAGTGGTTTCTGTATCAACAAGAAAATGCCAACTGTGCTTTGGACAGTTTGGAAAAAGTTGATTCAGTCATAAACAAATTTAAATGCAAAAATTCAAACAGAAGTCAAAAAAAGATTTTTTTTTAAAATCTAACTTTAAGAGGTAAATATATTTTTTAATTTTATTTTTCCTTATTCATTTATTTTTCTATATGTATATTACTGTACATATGGGCTTGTGTGTTTGTTTGATGATGTTAGACATGTACCTTTCTGCGTAAAAATACTGATTAACTTAAAATTACCACAAAATATTCCTCTACAGATATCATTTAAATTCTTTGATATGTATTTGTTTTAGTGATTTATTTTTAAAACCATCATAAATGACTTTTGATGTTTTATCGGTTAATACGAAAAGATTTTTGCTACCCTTCGACTTCGTCTTAACAAGGTCTGACTGTATTAATAGAAAAATCAAAGACCTCATAACAAATGGAACTTGGCCAAATGACAATTCACATATGTTTGATAAGGCCGCTTCAACAGCTCCTTGTATTTTTGTTAAATTTAAATATCGCAAAACCCCCTCCAACTATGCAACCGATTGTGAGTAAATGTGAATATCCCACCTACCAACTTGAACTTTATATGAAGCCAATATTATTTAAACTCATGCCGAAATCCAATAGCCTTCAATCTTCAACTGATGATTTTATTAAATTTTTACATGATTACAAAATAAAAGAAAACAAAATCATTGTTGAGTTTTGATATCACTAATTTATATCCCTCAATCGAATTAAAAGAAATTAATCAAGCTATCTCTCAATTGTATAATAATGAAGCAATAGCTAACACCCTCAATAGTACCATAAACCTGATTCTTACAAACTCATATTTTCAATTTAACGGTAATTTTTATAAACAAAAACAAGGATCTCCCATTTCTTGGGTATTATAGCAGAATGGAAAATAGAGGAAATTGAAGAATACATAAAATTAAATAAAGCCATAAAAGTCTGGTGGAGATATGTGGATGACGTTTCTGCTGTTGTTGAAAACAATAATTTAGGAAACCTACTTATAACTGAAACTGACATTAACATCCAATTCACCTTTGAAAGTGAAAATAACAATATAATTAATTGCCTAGATGTAAAAATAATTAGAGAAGAAAATAAAATAAATACCGCTATCTATCGAAAACCCACAAACGATAGTCAATTTGTTAATTTCAACTCCAATACCACCTTTAAATATAAAACAGCAGCTATTCATTCATACATTAAAAGAGCTATCAAAATCTGTTCCAATGAAACCTTCTTAAAAGAAGAAATCAACTTTATTAAACATCAATGTGAAACAGCAAACTATCCCAAAAGAATCTAAAACAAAATCTATAAAGGAAGAATTAAAAAAATTGAATATAATAACCAGTGCACAAAAAACAAAACAAAATTTTGCTAAAGCAATCCCATATTGCAGAGGAATAGCCACTAAAATACCAAATATAGCTGCCAAAAAAGGAGTTAAAAACCCCATCAAACTAAATAAAAATATTTTCAATAGCATTAGAACAGATAAAGATAAAATAAACCAAGAAGAAATTGCCGGCATCCACAAAATTAATCTTAAATTTGAAGAAAACAATACTTCTGGAAGTAATATTGGTATAACTAAGAGAAAAATTAAAGAAAGAAGACATTAACGATCTACATTTTGGTAAACCAAGTACTGCCCTCTCAAGATTAGCTCAAACCACCCCTCTCACCATTGATTTTGGTAATATTCGGAAAATAGCAAACTACCAAATTAAAAGGTACAGTCTAAAGAGAGAAGCAATAGAAATAATGGATGACGTCACTGCAGTCAATGACATGACTCACGCACACATTGACGAAAGTTGGTCGGCGTGGCTAAAAAATATTAAAGAACGAGAAGCAAAGAAACAGGAACACATCTCATGACAGCTATGTGTGTGGCTGAAAGGGCTTGTGATGCAAAAAAAAAAAAAGAGTATAATATTATATAATATGTATGATCCATTTTATGTGTTTTCAAAAAATACTATATATATTATTCCAAGGGTCACGCTGGCTTCTACAATTTGGGAGTTCTATGGATTCATAAGAATAAATACGTGGAGATACAGTAAAAATAAAAATTGTTGAAATTTCTAGGTCCCTTTTTTAATAAGATTACAAAATAATAAAAACATTTGTAAGTTTAACACAGTATTGTAAATGTGAGTTCACAAGTATGACTAAGGTCTTAAAAGAGAGGGTCCCTGTGACCTAGTGACTTAGAAAAAAAAAACACTCCTTTTTTGAAAGCATGGGTAAAATACTGGGCGATTCAAAATAGATGTTAAAGTGATTATCTTTCAAATTGTTAAGTGATTGAAACATACTTTCAATAAAAAAGAAATCATCAAATAAAGAGTAGCTTTCAGATATGGCAATTTTTTTACTAGGGTTATATGCATATTAAAATACAAAATTTAATTTTTACACAATCTCTCATCTTCTATCATTTATATTAGACATGAAGATATTGCTCTGTGTCTAACAACATTAAATAATTAGCTAGATATTTAACATTAAAAATGACGACTTGGATCATTTACCTGCTTTGTTTGCATCTGTTTTCAGGCAAAAAAAAAAAAAAAAAATCTTTACTTTGAAGACCAACTATGAGTTGATAAATGTTAAATAATGATCTCTTTGTTAGAAAATGGCACTTTAATGCATTCAAACTCATGAAATTAACAGGTGCAATTTTACTTGAACTGATAGGCACTGCATTGTGAACCCAGTAGCAGAATTATGTCGTGCTTTCTAGGACAAGCTACAGAAATACAAAAAAACTTTTCTGCAGCACAATAAATATTTATGCATGTATGTGCACACAAAGATGTGGGTGCATTTAAACAATGTTAATTGAAAATTACAATTACATGAAAGTGGTCTTCGTGCATTTTTCAACTCTGTTGAAGACAATTTCCCTGCAGAGGATCATTCTGCTTCTGCCACGGGAGTTAAGAAAATGTCGATAATTTAGTCTTTTAGGAGTCATACATTCATTTCATCATGCTTCCAGAAAAGGTATTTAAATGTGTAATAGAAAATGACAAAATGATGGTCAGGGAGAATGTGCAAGTGAGGTTTGGAAAAAATCCCCCCCCCCCCCCCCCCAAGATTTTTAAAAAATAGTTCTAATAGTATAATTGCTTTATTTTTTAAATCCTTTTGTCAAGGACAGTTAAGTGTTTGCAAGCAGCGCAGTATAAATTGGCTCTGTTAACCCAGGTGTCAATATCAAAATGAAAATCAGACAAAAAAAGGACACATTAAAATATGATTAAAGTTCACTGGCTCTCTTCTAGGGTGGTGCATAGGTAATAGTTGTTTAAAATAAAATGAAAATATTCTACAGTTTTGGTAAGAAATTTTTGACTGAAAAAATAGCATTCTGTGGAAATATTGGGTCCTGAACACTTTCTGCACCCCTGGTAATAGTGCAGGTTAACTTTCAGCAGAAACTGCCAAATATGCATAACAGAAAAATTCTAGCTAAAATAGGATTTCTATTAGTCGGATGTAGCTGTCAAATAACCACCAAAATAAATTAATGTCAGTAGAAAAGTAATTTGTTTTTCTCACTTTTGAGACATCCACTTAGTATTTGGCGACAAATGCTTTTTAACTTGACTTTTAAATGAAATTTTTAACTTGGGACATCTTGGTAACTATTCCATTTAGTATTTGGCGACAAATGCAAAAATTTTTAACTTGGGACATCTGTAACTATTCCACTCAAAAATATGGGAATTTGTATATATATATATTTCTTAGACACAAAGCGACATTTTTCCAAATATAAGTGATAGGAAATCGGGGGACAGTATGAAAATTAAATTTCATATGTTAATATGTATATAGCCTCTAGTAAAAATTTCCCATATCTGAAAGATACTCTTTACTTGACAACTTTTCTAAATGAAAGTATATATCAAGCACTTAACAGTTTAAAAAATAATTGGTTCAATATCTATTTTGAATCACCCAGTATAGAAAGTCAATGCAATTCTTGTTACTCTAACTTTAAATTCTTTATAAGTATTTTAAAACCTTACTATGTAAATAACAAATCATTATTTAAAAAAGAAATAATGTGGATATGAATATGAATTTTACCCATCGAGGTTCCAGTTCCACAGGTTTCCCATCAGCTTTGTTTTGGACTAAACGATGAACATAATTATCTCCAGCATAATCCCAAACACGGTTATTTCCTAACTGCATAGCATATGTATGCTGAGTATCTAAATAATGCCTGTTAAAAGATAAATCATTTTTGATAATTTTGTTTTTCCAATGGTATCAATTCATTACAAAACACAATAAAAATTGTATGGACATTTTTTTTTTTTTGTGAACTCAAATAAACATTATTGTTATGGAACTGTACCATGTGATATAATAATGGTACAGTTAATCGAACATTCATTTTAAAAAAATTCTTTTCTAATTCCTTCTAATTCTTTCCTTTGTTGCTGAGCAGATGATGGAAAAATAATACATTGCTGAAACCAATCAGTGGTGCTATATGTTACGAGAAATTATTAGCTTGAAGTATAAAGTCATAAAAGCAATGTAATGTGAAAAACATTTGATTTATTAGGGAATGTTAAAAAAACTTGATTTAAAAAGCCAACCTAACTCTGAGGCAGAAAAATGTTAATTCAAGCCCTAGCCATCAAAGTAATTTCCTAGCTTTTGCCGTAAATGAAACCATGTAACTTTTAGTAAAGCCATGAACTTATAACTGACTAGCTAGAACCATGCAAAATCACCCTGTTAGATGAGATTGACATTGTTAATATTTTTGTGCCAAGCCATCTGATTGGATTTGGACAATTCCACTGTAATTACACCTGAAATCTGAAACCTAAAATGACTTTTAAGAGAATGATGATGTCAAAATTATGAAACTAACTGAAACTCAATAATTACAAATCTTAGTAGAACTCTTAAAACAATTTCACATTAACTTTATAAACATAATAGTTAAATATACAAGCTGCAGATCATTAATATAACCTTCACTTGAAAAATTGCGTGCAAGAATCATAAAGTAAGCAATGAACGAGATAAAAAATTAAAAACTGCACAACATTATACTTACTTTTAACTAAGTTTCATTCTTTTAGTAAAATACCGAATCTAAAGACCAAGTTAAAAATAAATAGGTTTTTTATGGTTTAAAATAAGGTATTAAAATTTCAAAATTTTACTTACTGATAGGCATGGCCATCCACATAGCGTCCACAACCTATATGTCCACAGATGAGGCAAATCCATAGACTCTAAAATTAACAGCATCAGATAAATAAAACACATCAGAAATACAACACTTTAAGACAGTTCATCAACTATATTCAGAGGTTGTGCTGGCTTCTTAAATTTATGGTTTCAAAGACTCATTGAATATTTATTTGGAGTTTCTTGAAAAGGGACCCAGAAAATTTAACAATAACATTATGAAAACATAAATTAAAATAGGAACACAAAAGTTGAACTGTACCTAAAGTTTGCTTTAGGTCTTATAAAAGCAGATACCTGAAACCCAGAAGGGGAAAGAAAGCATGCCCTTTTGTATAAAAGTTGATTTTTGTATAATACACATTATAATGTTTGGTGTCAGCAAAATTCCCAACATTGAACTTTTTTCCCATTAACAGAAAGCCTAAATAAACTTAGAAAAGAAATTCATGAAGAAAAAAAGCCTGACACTGTCCTTCAAATTGAATGCTACAAATGAATTTTAAAATAAAATTACTCTGGAACATGTTTATTTTTACATAAATATGCATTAAAAATATGTAATAAGCAAGAACAAAGGGTAAAAACAACATTACTTGAGTAGGCAATTTTTCATCATAATTAATAGATGTTCAATAAAAAAGCAATGTAATTCTCTAAGCAAACAATATTTATTGATGCTGTTTATTTTGCCTACAATTACCAGCTAATTCATTATTGATCTGAATTAGCCAAATTTTTGACAGTTACTAAATTAAGCCACAAATTCTTTGTTCAAATTTCATTTAGGGAACAAATTTTTGTTTTCTATTAAATTTTGCTGAAATGATTTGTTGTTGTTGTTGTTCCTTTGTTGGTAAATGATTTTTTCAACTTTATGTTTTGATTGGCTAGCACATGCAAAACTCATTTAAAATGTGACCAATGGGAAGCACACATGTTTAAAATATCTGCCAAAAAAAAAAAGCATGAAAAGTGTCCACCTGTGAGCACCTGGAGCTCAATGTGTTAAATGACAAAAATGTCCATGGCTTTACTAAAGCATATAAAAATATAACTTTTCAGAATATAAATTGAATGGCAGAATTTAAAATTTGCTTCTGTATTCTGGCTTTCTAGAAATGAACTACCTAAATAAGATAACTATTGTTGCATGTTCCTTTTAATATCTGCATTGTTATTATAGTGCTAAACCATAAAATGCTTACTTAAATGCAGAAATAAATTATAGTTACTGTTTGTAAGATCAAGACTATGTGAGAGTAACAACATATGATCTAGAACTGTCCTGTACTCAATACAGGAATTCCAGTAGTTCAGAACAACACTAGGGGACACACTAAAAAAATTAATTCAGAATTAAATTATGTTATTTGGGTAAAAACAATTTCATCACTATCTACAGATTCCGAATTTCTAGTGCCTAGTCGCAAAAGTAAATTATTGTTTAAACTTATGTGCAATGCTAAAATTCTTTTAACCCTTTCTAGAAAAATGACATGTACAAGTGGCAGCAGCAAATTTACGGCAAAGGCGGCAAACGCATACATTGCATTATCATGCAAAAAATAATCAATATGGAATTAAAAATGATTTTAAAGACTTTTGTGTAAACATGCTTATCATTGAAAATCTGACATCATCCCGGACAGTTTGAGCAGAGGCAGTTTTCATACTGGCAGTAACTTCTGCAAAACTCAGGAAGCGGCCAGAAAGGGTAAATATTAAAAAAAAAAAAAAAAGTATTTATTTAAAAACATTATCTATAAGTTATGATTTTAAAGAATCACTACCGATTTCATCCAGAAGCAATTTGGGTAAATTACACAAATGAACATTTAGATATAACAGCAAAGGCAGCTAGTATTACAGTAAAATAATTTTATTGTTCTTACATCTTGAGATCCACATCCCACACATCTATTATCAGGCATTAGCTCTGGAGTTTGACAATATCGACAAACTGGACAACTGCAATCATAATATTCAGATAAATTTCATAATACATTATTACTACACTTATGATAAAATTATTATTATATTAGAAAAATCAGATAAAATAGATAATTTTCTACAAATTCCAAGCATATTAAAATGTAAACAAAATACAGTCGTGCATTTTGTAAAGAATCAAAAATTGATTTTTAAAACTAAAACTCGGTATCAGTAATTTAACACAAAATATATGTTCATAGTTGAGAATAAAAGCTTGATTACAAAGGTCTAAAGCATAGGTTCCCAATGTGGGTGATAATGCCCCCTTGTGGGTATTTGAGGATTTCAGGGGGGCGGTAAAAGACCCAGAGAAAATTAGGAGGCGTTAATATGGCATGGAGGGGGCGTGGGAAGATTAACCAAATATAGTCTAAAAAAGACTTAAAAATCACTCTGATAATTCATTTCTATCACATGTGCGAAAATTCACATATTTCGATATGAGACTTCGCTGTTGAGAGAAAGAGATATCTCTCTAATATACCTCTCTAAAACTTTTATTCCTCTTTTTTTAAAGGAAGAAGAAATTCAGTAGAGTTTCAATTCCAACAATGTTCTATCTATTAGTAATTTTTTTTAAATTTAATTCTTGTTACATACTTGTTTAATTCTTGAACATGCATTATGTACGCTCTTATTTCTCTGGAGTGGGAGGGGGGGGGGCGGTATTGAAATATTCACTAGAAAAGGAGGCACCAGTTCAAAAAAGGTTGGGAAATTATGGTCTAAAGTAAGAGCTGCTAGCTAGGAAATTTTGTGATACTTAAATCATATTTTTTCACTAATAAAAATGTCAACTTAATTTCAGAAATGAAATTCCATAAATTTAAAAACTTGGCAAATTTAAATATATAACAATTGAAGTACCCGTTTTTACAACAGGAATAAGGATTGTTAAAACAATAAATATGAATGAAACAAAGAAGCCTGAAATTATAAATTTATCTGCTTATCTCAGAAAAATTTTAGTTTATGGATTAAGTTTTATTATTTTTGATTAGGGGCTTAAAAATTTTTTTGGTAGCTGGTATCACATACAGTGTTTAACCCTTTCGCAGGCGGTGGCCAGATGTTCTAGCCACTTGTTTATGGTGTACATGACAAATTTCAGAAATATTAGTCAATTTTCCTATGTCTATTTGCCAGATAATAATGAAATTTGCACAAAACGATATTAGGGGGTAAAGTGTCATGCACATTTATAAAAATGTTATAGATATTTTACAGAAAAATTATCTATGCTTCATTAAATTGACATCAGAAATTTAACTATTACTCCAGGCATCTGCAAAAACGAGAAAATACAACAAAAGTTCTTGCGCTGGAAAGGGTTAAAGAATTGCAAATATATGCAGACTAATGATTTCAAATTCATATTCATTTAATGCATTAGTGGTTCTAAAAATAAGTCACAGAACTAGATAATCAGACATCAAATAATTTTCAAGAATTCTGTAGAAGTTTTCAAGATTTTTCAAGAGCCTTGGGTACTCTGACATAATTTTCATGATAAAAAAAACTGATGTGTACAACACATGACTTCCTTGCACGTCTATTAAATCAAAAACATTTTCGATGCACTTCATTTAAACTTATTTGTTTGAAAAAGATAAAATATCAGTAATAGTAAGGTTTAGCAATTTCTAGCCAAATATTTCGATATCACCAAGCTGAGTTCAGTTTGAAAGATTTCCTTCTGACACTTTATTTGGCGATATTTCACCAAAAGCCGACAAGCTTGAGATAGTTTGTGAGATTTTAGGGATAGCCAAAGTAGTCATTGACCACAATGAATTGAATGCATCCATACACCTCAATGTATTTAAAGTCATTTGGCTCACCCTGTAAATAAATTCCCAGTCAATTGCTGTCAAAAAAGGTATTGAAAACAGTTAGATATTACAATAGTTCTAAATACAAAAGTTCAAAATTCTACGGATTAAAGTTTTAGAGTTATACAAAATACGAAATAATTTTTGGTGCAAATTTGGAGAGATTTTGGCGAAACTCATCAATGTCGACGACATATGGCGAGATTTTAAGCATGGACCAAACAATGACAGATTGTTGACAAATTTTGTGATATTTCGCCAAAACTCTCCAAGAAAAACTCCACTAATAGCGATACTTTGGGCATGGACCCAAATGACTGACTATCACCAAATTTGGCGATATTTTGGCAAAACTCGCCAAGGTCGACAACAGACGGCGAGATTTTGGGCATGGACAAAACAATGACTGTCTACAGTTGTATTATATTGAAGATGTCCATAGACATTAAAGTACTGAAATTCTTTTCCGTGGTCCTGTAACTAAACTCTCCAGTAGATTGGAACCAAAAATCGAGATGCACAACTAGATGTTACAACAAACTTATATATGAAATTTCAACATTCTACGAATAACAGTTTTTGAGATTTGAGAGTTAAATACATACACATATACACCAAAAGTCGCCAAGCCTGGCAACTTTTGGGGTAGTTCTTGAGGTAGGCATGTAAACGTGGTCGGACCATTAATTAAGTTATGTGGTAGGACAGTATTGTGCTTGAAATGGATGAATGCCCTTAAAATTGATTCAATACCACGGAGGCAAATTAAAATACTTATAAGAAATTTAAATTTACCGTCAGACATAACGAATTTATTTTATTCTTTCTTAACAGACAGATCATCACTCGTGGATTGGCAGCATCCTGAATACAAGCATTTTTATTCGCGAGGTTGTCCTCAGGGTTCATGCCTTGGTCCATTTTTATGGAAAATCATGTTAAATTCTTTATTAATTGCATTTGACATTTCAGAGATAACACTTGTGGCATTTGCAGACGATTTACTAATAATAGGAGGAGGATCTTCGAGAAATCAATTAGAAATAATAGTAAACAGAGCTCTAGAAAAAATCAATGCTTGGTCAATAAGCAATAATTTATCAATATCAAAATCAAAATGCATATCAATAGCAACAGGAAAACCGAAACAACTTCAAAGGCGACCCTATTTTAAAATGGGAAATTCTGTAATCCCTTATGATACAAAATTTAAATATCTCGGTGTCATATTAGATAACAAACTATCATGGATTCCCCACTTAAAATATATAAATAACAAAATAGACAAAACGATCCAACAATTATTCAAATTTTCCTCATCAAACACAGGAACACCAAAACAGATCTTGAAAATATGGTATAAAGCCATTTTGGAAAGAATTATTGTCTATGCTTCATCTTGTTGGTACCCATATATAAACTGTAATGGAAAAAAATTACTGGAATCAATACAGTGAAAATGCATTCTTTTAATAACCAGAGCATACAGAAAAACGTCGACACATGCTTTGCAAGTGTTATCAGGCATAGTACCAATAGATTTAACAATAGATAAAGAAATAAATTATGCATTCATATCAAGGCTCGAAACATCAATAAATGTTAATAATAACCAACTCAATCCACCAGATTTTGACAGACCTTTAAAGAAAACAACAATAGATCCATTGATCAGCCCAATAAAATTACATAACTCAGAATTAACTACCATAAGCATATTTACAGACGGCTCAAAATCCCCACATGGCTGTGGCGCAGCATTATGTGTTTTATTAAAAAATGAATTTATAAAAGGAATTCAAATACATATGCAAAGTACAAACTCCATATTCCAAGCAGAACTCCTGGCAATTTATTATGCAATATAATGGTTTAAAAATTCAAAATATAGTTCAGCTTTGATTTTAACAGATAGTCAATCTAGCATCTCAATACAGTCAACTCCCGCTAATCCGCGACTCTATAATCCGCGAACGCCTGTAATCTGCGATATAATTCAAATGTAAACAAACTTGTTTGTTTACATTTTGAGCGGCATTTGACTGGTAGTATTACTGTTATAGAAGTTATTTGATTGGCTGAATGTTATAAAGACATTTATTAATGGTTTTCCACAGGTATTTGAAGTAAATAATTTCATATATTTGAGCATATTATCATGTAATTAAACATACAAAAACTTATATGCTAAGTTGCATGTGTTCAGGCAGTGAATGGATGTAAATAACGAACTCCAAAGCAATGCACCGTCTAATCACATCGCTTTACTCTTTTCCTGAATGAAACAAACAATCAACGAAAACGTTTGCTCTATGAGAGAGAGAAAAACTCGCGAGACGATCGTAAAGATTGACCGTTGCAATTAAAATTGGGTGAAAATATGTAACATGTTTAACTTTAAACGCGAACCGCGATTTGGCAGACGACACAACAGTTGCGCAATTTTCCGATTCTCCCCCTACCTCACCCTTTTGATCTTCTGTCTAGCGATTTATTATGCAACAAAAACTTTCTCCACATAACTGTAGTTCTGTAGGAAGGAAGAAAGAAAGAAAAGCATAAACAGACCACATGGCCTTTCTCTTTGTTTATATTTAGCTGCCGGAGGAGCACATCCAAAAATAATGAATCATCAGCACTTGAAATGTAATGCACGTGTGTGTGTGTGTGAAAAGGATAACATTCTTTTCCTCTTTAGAGCTTATATAATAGCATAGAATATTTTTACATTAGGAGAAACCGAAAATTACCTCACAAGATCTGAAATTAATGTAATTCTGAGATATCAAATATACAAATGATGCACCGCATGCCCCCCCCCCCTTCGTGAGCGACCATTGAAATTCCTCCCTTTCTGATTGAGCTTGTTTATTTTATAATAGATATATATTTAGTTAAAAACGGTCTTTTAAAGAAATTAAAAACAACAACTGCCCTTAAAAAAAGAGAATGTTTGTTTGTTGAAAAACTTCCAGATTTGGAGTCTCTTTAAACATTTTGCAAAAGCAATCATTTGTCAGTGACCAAGAGTTACTGAGAATTAGAAGGCTTCAGGACAAAATTTCTGAAGAAAAATTAAAATCTCTTAAACAAATTACAATCACTGCAATGTTTGAAAAAATGAAAAATAAATAAAAATTTAGAGAGAATTTATTCTTTTAATTTTGTATTAGTAATTGTATTTAATATTAAATAAAATAGTGTTTTAGTTCAGCAGTATAAATATTTTCTTTCATCTGTCCTTTAGTAAATTCTCTAAATTTAATTGTATTATTTATTGTATTTATATTGACATTTAATTGTGTTTTTATTCAATAGCATATGCATTTTCTTTCATCATTTCCTATTTGTTTACAGTAAATTGACTATAATTTAAAGGGAAATTCTAAATGTAAAAATGTAAACAAACAAAAAATGACCTATAATCTGCAAAATCCTGTAATCCGCACAACCCTTGGTCCCAGCGAGTGCGGATTAGAGGGAGTTGACTGTATTACAAAATAACATAAATACCAATACAATAGCCCATAAAATCCTAGTTAAACTAAATAGCCTAAATAAAACCATCTACTTCAAATGGATCAAGGCACATTCTAATATTGTTGACAATGAACTAGCGGACGGTCTGGCTAAGCAAGCAGCACTTAATAACAGTAATCCGAATAATGGTCAAATTCCTAAATTTTTGCCAATAGATACAATTAGTGTTTTCCATCCCCGTCCACTATCAAGTTTGAAATATACGTTAAAATTAAATAAAATTAGTGACTGGCAATCCAGATGGGATCTATCAGTAAAAGGAAGATTTACATACAATTACTTTAAAACAGTATCTGAAGATTTATTACTCGAACAAAGAAATCTCTACTTATTTTTTACAAATCATGGCCCCTTTCCATCATATCTTTATAAATTTAATAAATCACCAACAGAAAACTGTACCTGCAATAATTTTGGAAATTCAGTTCATTTACTTTACAGTATGCTCATTAACCAAGAATTTTCATATTAAGAGGTCTCCCTCACAAAATGGTGAATCTTGGGCAAAATATATATTAAAGAACCACCATTTACTTAATAAAATAATTATAGGAATATCAGAAATAGAAAATAACCAAGCTAAATATATTCCCCCAATTTCAATGAGATTAACACATCCGGCAAGTGACTCTGATTCAGACTAAGCGTATATATATATATATATATATATATTCTTTTACTCCAAGAGTTTATAATACACTTCAAAATAAAAGATTTAGTTCCGTACTACAAAAATTCAGCATCTCCTAAAAATTTTATATTTTTGAATTTATTCTAATATATATGCATATAAATTATTGTAAAAACGAATTCTATTTAATGCATTTTTCTTCTATTCTAAATTTATAAATACTTTATTCCAAACGTAATGAAGGGTTTCATTTTTCTCAACTTCGAATTTATTAATCTAATTTATCTAAATTACTCATAAAAGAAAAGGTTTTTATCTTTTTAATTTTTCTCTGCTCCAAAATTTATGTATATATATTTAAATCCACATTTTATTTCTTCTCTTTGGTTCCTTATCAAAATTTTGTGTTATTTCTGTTATAGTAACTGTAAAAATTGTAAAAAAAGAAAAATATTTGTTAAAAAAAATGTTAATGGTTCCAGTTTGTCGCCGGAATGGTGGCGTAGCTGGGTAGTAAAATCCATCCTTTGAGAGTAATATTTAATGCCTTAAACTCAATAGGTAGGCTGCTCTCAGAGGTTATATTGATATTGACCACAATGTATTGGAAATCTTTTAAGTGTTCCTGTAGCAGAACTATAAATGATAAAAACACTTTTTATAATGGAGAAATTCATTTTGCAACTCTTAACAGCGTGTATCACATCTGAGTCATTTGAAATAGCCCAATATCCCTAAAATACGCTTTAATGAATTTTGGCCCATAGAGCGTAATGTCTTGAGAATCTCCTAAGCGGCCCTGTAGATAAACTATAAAGTCGAATGGAACCGAAAGATTAGCTGCACAAGTAGATCATAGAACAATCCTAAATATAAAATTTCAATATTCTACGACCAATAGTTTTTTAGATATGTGAGTTACATACATACGTATGTACGTACGTAGAGACGGCATGGAAAAACTGGCCAAAATAGACTCGCCGCTGGTCAGAGTGAGTTGTAGACACGTTTATAGGATCGTGCTAGCTTACGATGAGATGCATAGAAAAAATTCTTAAAAGTAAATTTAGAGGTAGTCAAAATCCGTTTTTTCGTCGAAATTTGGCCCCAAAATTTTTCGGAATCACATTACTTCCTTATATTACGTAAAAGGAAGTAAAAAGAGGGCAGGAATGGGTTAAAATTGCAGTTTAATAATTGAAACATGACATTAAGCAGAATAAAAACAAGACAGAAAGTACATACCTTGTAAATCCCCATTTAGCTAAACAACTGCCATGAAATGAATGATTACAAAGTATAGTCAATATGCCTTCAACTGACTCATCCTAATGGGAGAAAATGGAATATAAAGTAAATTTCATTAAAATTATGCAAAAAGCATACATTCAACAAAATAAAATAATTTATAAAATTTTGCGTATTTTACTGCTTACTTAATCAGAAACAGAAATCTTGTCTACCGGGGTTTTGCTCTTGTTTTATAGGTAAACTAAATAATAGTTGGTTTTTTTTTTTACAGAATATACCAGAAGGGCAGAACCAAGCCACTTTGAGCAGTTTTTGCTGTACCAAGATGAGAGATAAATGCATTCCAGAATGTTTTTTCATTGACAATGGGAGGCATTTGATATCAAATGAATGGAAAACCTCAAACTTCCCCCTCCCCCAGAAAAGCTTATAATTATATAAAAGGTTAATACTCATTAAAAGCCGTTTTCAGGAAAGCCACCAATAACAATGAAATAGTAAATTTTAATTCAAAAATGCCTTACAAATTTAAAATTGCCGCCATCCGCTCGTATGTCAATCGTGCCATTACTGTATGCTCAGACGAAAATCTCCTCAATAATGAACTACAATTTATTAAAACCCAATGTAAAAACGCAGGTTACACAAAATCCCTCGTCAAGAACCCTTTTAAAAAGAGAATAAAAAAACTAGAACAAATTAACAATCATCAAAACACGAAACAGGAATTTACCAATGCCATTCCGTACTGCAGGGGAGCCACACTAAAAAATAACAAATGAAGCCATTAAGAAAAACATTAAAATACCAATAAAAATTAATCAAAATATTTTCAAACGCATCCGCAGTGATAAAGATCCTATTGACCCTAATGAAACCGCCGGCATTTATAAAATAAACTTTACAGACAATAATTCAAATAAATCAGGCTGCTACATAGGTATGACTAAAATATATATTAAAGACAGAAAAAAGGAACACCACAATGATATTAAATTCAATAAACCCAGTACATAGCCCAAGAATGCCCCATAGAAATCAACTTCAATAATAGCCAAAAACTTGCTATTTACAAAAATAACTATTATGCCCTAAACATGGACGCTTTGCAGATTATAACCACAGATGGCGCTATAAATGACATGACGCATGTGCAAATAGACCTGGAAAGGAACGATAGTCTGAGGAAGAGAGCAAGGCATTTTGAAACTAGAGCTGAGGAAGGTGGTGGCCGCCACCGAAAGTGCTACTGACGGCTTTTAATGAGTTTTAACCTTTTACATATTTTAATACTGTCCGTCCTCTTTCTTTTAAATTAGCTTATAATTAATTTTAAACAAACTGTTTCATTGCCATCATACCTAATTGTTAAAAAAAAAAAAAAAAAAAAACAGTGACCAAAGCATGCATTCAACAAAGATCAAACCTAGATTAGGGAAACCATACACTCTTCCATTGAGCCACACCGTCAATAGAATGACTTCATATTTCTTTCATTATAACTTGGGCCCTAAAAAGATTATTGTATTGCATAAAAGAGACATGAAAATTGTTAGAATGTCTCATCGCAAACTGTATTACTCTATTTTAAACGAAAGATAAACAAAGCGATTTTGCATTTTTGAAATGCTGAAAAATACAATTATTCTGCTAAATTTAACAGTTTTCAGCTAATTTTGCAAAGGATTTTTATGCTGATTTTTTTTTTCTGAAAATTTCAAAACTTACACAAATTCTTATGTATAATGAGTTTAGCACAACCTTTATAAATAGACATCTACACATTTTTTCATAAAATGTTTATTTTTTTATAATATTAATAAAGTAAATGATTCTTCTGTAAACTACACTGCACTTATAAATTAACACATATAACAAAAGAAAGTGTGGTTTTTCGTGTGTACCACTGAAATTTCATAACCAATATACCAGTTTAGCCCCATGGAAAGTATGGTAGCTCTCTGAGACGTGAAGAAGGTTTCAATTTGCAAGTGTTGTTGTTGGGTTCCGAGATATGATGGTCAGAAGACATGATGCCAATGATCTCTAAAGGAAAATTCATATACTGGGTGATTCAAAATCGATGTTAAGGCGATTATTAACACTTTCCAACAAGGTTGAAAAGTGTTTATGATTTCAGTTTGTCTGTCTGTCCGTGCTCTAACGTGATAAATATGCATAGATTTCTATGAAATTTATATATGTTATTCTTACCTACAGTATCATGTACCCTATTGAAAATGGTCTATGTAGCATTCATAGTTTTTCTACAGGAGCACTCAAAATATTCCCAATACATTGAGCTCTATGGGAAGTTATTCTTTAAAGCATATCATCCCACTATATAGTTGCTCTGATCCCTGATTTCAAGATAAAACTTTTTCCGGCATTACTGCAAAAAGATTACAAAGTCAAGGACAAAAAGCCTAATAACTTCTTCACCGTTCGCACGATCCGCTTGAAAATTTTCATAATTATGTATAAAAATATAGAAAACAATCTGCGCTACTTTAAAAATCTGAAAATCAACCCATTACTTCATTTTAATGCAATTTATGGCTATTTTCAGCACCATTTCATTTCCAAGAGTCAAAAAAGTGAATAATTTGCATGACAAAATTACCTATTTCAAGTGAAAATTACGTCATACAGTTGGGGGATTCCAATACGTTTAAAATAGTTTTTCCAGAATATACAGTTTATTATTATTATTTTTTTTCCACAAATAAATCATGTGCCTGATAATTGAATGGCTGTGAACACAAAACGAAATCTTTCGACTGCGAAAAGAGTTCATGCGTTTCCAGAAGAGCATGAAATTGGATTTGGGTCTATAATAAAAATTGAATATGAACTTTTTTTTTTTTTTTTGGTGGACAAAGAATATATGTATTGAGTGTACATATGCTTTCGTCAAATGTTTTTTCTAGAGCCCATTGTAATTGCCTCCACAACAGGCATTGACTTCTAGTTTTAGAGATATTCTGCTATTTGAAATGAAACAAAATTGGATGTTATTGAGGATCATAAGATGAAGCTTTCCATCAAAAATAGTGTCTGTATAGTTAAAAGTTTTTCTACAGGTGCACTCAAAATAATTTCAATAGAATATGGTCAATGGCAGTTTAGAGACAGGTTCTAACTGCTGTATCTGCTGAAATTTATGTTTTTTTTTGGTTTTTTTTTTTTTCCTGGTGTACCATTTAGAGTACTATGTACCTTATTGAAAATGGTATAAGCAGCATTTATAGTTCTTTTACAGGAGAAAAAAAATCCTATACATCGCACTCTATGGGCAGTCATTCTTGAAAACGCATTTTAGAGATATTCGTTTTTTTAAAGAAGACAAAGTTGGCATATATATAGTAAGACTCTCAAAGTAATGCTCTCCATTAAGAATAATGTCTGTATTATTAATAGTTCTTCTATGGGAGCACTTAAAAGAATTCCAATACATTACAGTCTGTGGCATTTAAGAGACACTAATAAATTTCTAGCACAAGACAATGAGCAGAAATTTTTATATTCTTAAAAGTTGAAAAAAAATTTAAAGGTCTTTTACAGGGTCTCATAAAATTGCATTTATAGTCATAATACAACATTATCTTATCTCCAAAATCTCTCCAGTTCTAAGGAAAATACATAGCCAAATTTGTCACAAAAATATTTTTGCGTTGGAAAGTGTTTTATAATCTATGCGTTTGGCATGATTTATCTTTCTTGTTTAACCGCAAGTGATTAAAACATACTTCCAATTAGAAAATTTCATCAAATTAAGACTAGCTTTCAGATATTGCATTTTTTTTACTGGGGGTTGTATACATATTAAATTACAAAATTTAATTTTTATACTGTCCCTCCTTTTGTGCCCATTATATTTAGAAGAATGTTGCTCTTTGCATAAGAAAATTAATAAAACAAATCCCGTGTCTCTAAGTGAAATAGTTAGCAAAAAATTTATTTTTTAAAATGATGACTTACACCACTTTACCTGTTGTGTTGGCTTCAGTTTTCAAGCAAAAAAAATCCTTACTTTGTGGGACCAACTATGAGTTGAAAAAAGTTAAAAAACGATCCCACTGTTGACAAATAAATGCGTTCAAATTCGTGTAATGAACAGGTTTAGTTTACTTGAACTGGTAGATGTTACTGTATGAAACTTTTTTGAGAGCGATTGAATAAATATATTTGCCTACATTTACAACTAAATACATTTTATAGTTTATTTACAGAGTCACCAAAAAAGGAATCTATTAAAATCTGCACCCAGCTTTAATTTGTGGTTGCTTTGGGCATGTCCAAAATACATCAAATATTAGGGAAGAGGTTTGGCAAAATATTGCCAAATTTGGAGCCAAAAATAAGTTTTTAGAACCAAACTCCACTTGTTGATATCGTATACACTTCTCCAAATCTTAATGTTGTTCAAATACCACATCTCAATTTCAAATTAAATAAGCTTTAATGAATTGCATCAAATGTTTATTTACAGAGTGGCCCAAAACACTTTCAATACATTAAGATCTACAGTCAGCTGTAATGACAGTGAAAATCTACTTGCAGTCATTATTTAAGCTAATCGCGAGATACTCCCAAGCTTGAAGAGTTTGCCAAAATATTGTTTGGCAATACCTATTATATTTAAGGAGCAATCGCCAAACCATAGTAAATTATTGTATCGCAATTTCAAATTAAATAAATTTTAATAAATTACATCGTAGATGTACATGCAATGTCTACATCAGACTTTCAATATATTTATTTCTGTAGATATACATAACTCTAGTAATAATAGCAGTATAAAACATTTGTTATAAAATACTTATCATTCTAAAATTCAATTTTAAAAAAAGCAATACTAATAAAGCACTGCATAAATACCAGATTCAAAGGAATTTATAAAGAAACATGAATTTTAACTTACACAGACATTTCATAAGAAGTATATCTTAAAAGTAACAATAGCACCATATACTATAATAATAAAATATTAGTGAAAGACAAATTAACAGCGCACACTATTCAAAATGGCCTCCATCAACTCCCATGCAGAGTTGCAGTCTTGTCACCAATGCATTTTGTACTCTGTCAAGTTCTTCAGATGTAATTTCTCTACATGCTCATGAAATTTGAGTGCAGAGCTCTGGTACGTCTTTGGGGGATGTTTCAGAAACAATATTTCACAAATGACTCCAGAGATAGAAATCTGGTGGAGTTAGATCCGGTGACCTGGGAGGCCATTGAACAGGACCTTCTAGCCCAATCCACTTATTTGGGTATTTTGAGTTCAGCCAGTTAGTAATTATACTGCATCTATAAGGAGGAGCACCGTCATGTTGAAACCAAATTTGTTGATGAATGGCCAATGGTACATCATCCAGAAAATCCTCAACAGCACTACTTTGTATCATATCATGATATCTTTTTCCAGTAAGGGAAGAGCTGTACACAATACTGGACCGATAATCTGAGTGTCCCATATACCTCAGCAGACATTTACAGAAAATCGTTTCTGGTGCTGAGTTTCCCTAACTATCATTGGATTACTTGTGTTCCAGTAATGGTCATTTTGGCAGTTGATGCCTTATCCTGGGGAAAATGACATTCGTCGGTCCAAATGACATTCCTAAGAAAACGAGGATTTGTGGCATGTTGATTTAGTGCTCGATTACAGAAATCTAACCTTCTCTGAAGATCTGTGGGCAGTCAGGCTTGACAACCGTGCAAACTGTAAGGGTGCCAATCATACCTTTGAAGTAATTGCCACACATGTGATTAAGTTCTTTTGTCATAGTCCGTATACTTGTTTGTGGATGCACAGAAAAATATCCAAGAATGTCTATGTGCATATCACAAATTGTTCTCAAGGGGCCGGCAGCACATCTTCTTGGAAGAAAAGCTACCGTATTTTTTAAACACTGCACTAATTCTTGAACCTGCATAGAAGGCCGAGGTGAATTAGGAAAGTGTCTTTGGAATTCTGACAGTTTTGCAATAATTTTCATTTTTAGCATAAATCATAATAATTTTAAATAATTCCCAGTTACTGTACATATTTAAAATTCAATAAATAAATATATCTATTTTCACAAATTATTGCTCTGAAAAAGACTAGAAAGCACTTGATGCAATTTCTAGAAAAAATTACAAATAAATTTCAGAAAAATTTGAAATGAATAATCCAGAGTGTAACTCTGTTCTGTTTATGCTAGAAAAACTGTCTGCTATATCGACAGAAGAAAAATTGTCTGCTATATTGGTACAAGAAAAATAGTCTGCTATATTGATAGAAGAAAAATCAACCGTTGTTTCCATGGAGAAAAATAATGTATGTAAAAAAAAACTACTCCAAAAATATTGTCCGAGTACAGATCTATTTTTTAATTTTAATACTGCAAAATGTATAATGGCAACTTGAAAATTTCTAAATGAATGTATTTTTTTATTCCTTTTTATTCCATTATGTAGAAATGCAATATGCATTATAATTGCCAAATTAGTCGCTTTTGAGGTAGAATTGACCACTTTTTTATCCTAACTAGCCACAAATTTTCAAAAATGCTACAAACATACTTCGACCATATTCTTTCTGTTTTTAGCAATTTCTGGCCATTTTCAACTGTCATTGATCATACTGTCTATTCCACTAGCACTTTGAACTGGGAGACGGAAAGTGCCTGGTCTGAAACCAGGTCGCGTCTGCCAACCTAATTGCTCGCAGTTTTCATAGCTTTTCTCCGAAAACTTCGCGTAAATACTGATTAGGAGCACTAGAAAGTCCCCCATGGTGGGCAGTCCCATCAACGGCTTATATCGCTGCTACGGATAGACTAGACTACTAGAATCCAATGGCCTAGACAACTGTCCAGATGTAGACAATGCAATAGGGCAGCTTCACTTGATGCCACGATTCAGTCCTTTGAGGACAGACATTCCACAGAAACAAGGCAAAAAATAAAAATTTATTTTGTTATTTTAATCAGTTATGATTAGTTTTTTTTTTTTTTTTTTCTCTTAGCTAGAAATTCTTTTTAGCTACTTTTTCTATGATTCTAGCCAATTTTCCCCCAGCAGAGTTAGTAGAACTGATTATAATCCACGAATGAGTTTTATTACTTTTATGTAATGTAATTCATTATTCATCTGTGGGTCCTACTAAGTGTACCATAATTCATTCGCCAGCCCTACTTGTCTTTCTTTTTTCATTATAATGGGAATAGCATCATAATTCATGCTTCGGTCCTATTTGTCTTCCTTGTTTCTTTACATTAGAAAGCATTTTCTTACAAAGGGAAGTTTACAAAAATGTCTACATGTTTTCAATTAGAAATTAATTATAGTTTACAGCTATAACTCAGTGCATATCCTTAGACATTCACACATCTTTCAATTTGTTCGATAGTGAAAAGAACCACTGCCATTACAAAAACACTCAAAAGACTGGTGTTAAATGATAAAATAAATAAAAACTTTGTGAAGAAAACACACATAAAATGTTACTTATAAGATGCTATGATCGTTTCGACCAAAAACTTCTTTCGGTCTTCAGACAAGTCCTTCGACTCACTGAGCAGAGGGAACTGAAAAACATAAATAAACAAGGATATTGCCACAAGGAAACAAGAAAAGGCGAATAAAACCACGGAGAGGGAAAAAAGGGGAAGTGATAAAAAGAAAGAAAATAAGCGCAAACAAAAATACATAAATAAATAATAATAACAAAATAAAAAGCAAAAAAGAACACACCAAAAAAAAAAAAAAAAAAAAAAACAGAACAAGCAAAGAACATAAAAACACATTTTTTTATAACATACAGGACAGTATGCAAGATTTTTTTAAAAATTAATATATATAAAAGAATAGAATAATAAAAAACATAAAGGAAAGACAGAAACACACACATGTAAACCAAAACAAAATAAAAAAAGGACAAACAAAAAAATAGATTAGGAAGAAAGAAAAAAAAAGGGGGGGAATGGTAGCAGAAGAGAAAGGTGAAAGTGAATAGAACCTTACAACAACAGTTTCCAAGTGGAATGAACGAAAGGATCTCTTTACCTCCTCATGCCCTGTCTACTGTTTGTCTGCGGAAAGAACTCCTTCGAGCACACTTTAGGGCATCGTTTTCGGCCAGGAAATGGACTATTGTTCATTTTTCGAAGGGGTGATAAAAACTAGGGGTTGTGTCACATTGGTATACGTATCGCCTACAATTGGCGGCTTATATATATATATTTTTTTTGCATGTATATTCTGTGTGTTTTAGTGAACAACATTTTGAGCACAACAAACAGAATTTAAGTTGTTCCTTCCAATAATCAGCACTTTATTTTCTTTCCTAATAGAGTTTGTACTCAGACTTTTTTCAGTTATTGAGCAGGCAATTAAAATTCTTAAACTTTCTTACATTTCTTTCGAATAAAAATAATAAGCGTAAATGTATTAATATTTTTAAAATTCATTCACGGCATGAATTGTTTTTCGATGCTATTATATTTAAATCCATCTTAATCCATTTTCTAAATCCATTTGTGCAATACAGAATGTTACAATTTTAGTGTAGATCATAATATCTTTTTTAAAACTGTACAGAGATAAATAGGTGATTATTGTTATGGTTTAAAAAGAAAGTTTTTACTTTGTTACAGAACACTTTTTAAAGTCAACCGAGGAGGAATAAAAAAAAATAATTTAGCCTTAAAAATAGAAAGACTGGAGAATTTTAGAAAATTCTTCTCCAATCGAATACATGCATTGGAAAATTAGAAATAAGTCTGCTTTTTCCCGTACAAAGAACGGGCATTTAGCTAGTCTATTATATCAAACAGTCGAAGTCAACAAATCAATTCCTAGGTGTATTCAAAACATCAGGATTGCTCAAAACTTCTCTTCAAATTTTTTTTATTGTAAAATCTGATACTCCAGTTGCTTGAGCAAATCTCTTTGTACTTTGTGAAAGAGGCACTGTCAAAGATTCTACTGCAGCTTCTTGATAGCAAAATTCTGCAACATCATGCATAATTTTACGTGCCTGAGATCTTAAAGTTTCTCCTTTCTTAAACTGAAAAGGCATTTTCGAAAGTTTCCAGTCAAACAATTAGACTGACTGAAATAATCAACTAAAATATTTAAATAAGAAGAAATAAAAATTTATAGAAACTAAAAGAATTAAACTAATGAGAACAAATTTTAAAACTTACAAAAGAAAACAACAAAAAATATTAAAAATAAGTATAAAGCTAGGGAGGAAAGAAACGTGCAACTGAAAATAAATAAATAAATAAATAATAATAAAATAAAAATAAGTTCTCCCCTCTACAAGTTCTCCCCTCTAGAAAATGTACCAACCCCATTTCCATGGTAACCATCAGCTGAGAGGAAAGGATGCCGAGGGAGTTCTTTAAACAGACAGACAGTAATCATCCTTACCAACAAAAACTTTTTGCTTTTCACACTTATGTGTTTCATGCTATCAAAATTTGCTCTGACTGTTCATCTCTTAATAATGAGATTAATTACTTAAAATCCTTAGCTGTCTCATGATTTTCATGATTTTAGCCCCTCTATTATTGATAAAGCACTTTCTAAATTTAATAAGCCTAATACTTCTACAACTACTATTAATTTTCATAGTGAATTAATTGTACTACCTTTCTTTTCACCTTTATGCTACAAAATTTCTAAACTTCTCAAAAATTTCGGTTTCAAAGTCATTTTTAAACCTGTTAATAAACTTAAATTTTCTTCCATTAAAGATCCTATTCCTACTGAGAACCGTTGGGGTGTTTATTATATTCCTTGTGGATCTTGTGATTTGGACTATGTGGGTCAGACCAGAAGAGCTTTCAAATTTAAGCTCAAAGACCATGAGAGATATGTTTCTAAGCACGAGCTTTCTAGATCTTCTGTTGCCTCCCATTGTTGGAATTCTAATCATCATTTTCAGTTTTCTAAGGTTAAGATATTGTGCCCTCCTCAATCTTTGTCCTATCTTGTTTTTTAGAAGGTTTTTCCATTACCCAACACCTGGAATGTCTTGTGAACGATGGTTCTTCTGTTCATTCCACTTGGAAACTGTTGTAAGGTTCTATTCACTTTCCCTTTCTCTTCTGCTACCATCTTCCTCTATTTCCCCCTTCTTTTTTTTTTTTCCCTTCTTAATCTATTTTTTTGTCTTTTTTTATTTTATTTTGGTTTTTATGTGTGTGTTTCTGTCTTTCCTTTATGTTTTTTATTATTTTCTTCTTTCATGTATATATTTTTTTTAATTATTGTGTTTTTATGTTATTTTTGTTTTATGTTCTTTTGCTTCTTCTGCTTTCTTTTTTTTTGTGTATGTTTGTGTGTTCTTTTTTGCTTTTTATTTTGTTATTATTATTTATTTATGTATTTTTGTTTGTCTTTATTTTCTTTACTTTTTATCCCTCCCCCTTTTATCCCTCTCCATGGTTTTGTTCACCTTTTCTTTGTTTGTTTATCTTTTTGAGTTCCCTCTGCTCAGTGAGTTGAAGGGCTTGTCTAATGAAGACCGAAAGAATTTTTTCATCGAAAGGATCGTAACATCTTAGAAGTAACATTTTATGTGTGTTTTTTTCAGAAAGTTTTTATTTATTTTACCACTGCCATTACTTTTATTAGAAATTGCCAAGCATACATTTCAAGAAGAATTCTGGCTGAATTAATCTCCAGAATTCACCCATCTGTAGAGTGAACACTAACATAAATTAACTTCAGTTGAAAAGTAATTACATTTTGCTGACTTTGGAGGCATCTCCTTATTGCTTGGCAACAAAATGCCAAAATTTTCAAATTGATATATCTCGTAAACTAGTCCACAAAGAGACATGGGATTTGTTTTATTAATTTTCTTAGGCAAAGAGCAACATTCTTCTAAATATAAAGGATAGGAAAGGAGGGACAATATTAAAATTTAAATGTCTTATTTTAATATGTATACAACCCCCAGTAAAAAAATGCCATATCTGAAAGCTACTCTTAATTTGACGAACTTTTTCTAATTGGAAGTATGTTTCGTCACTTATGGTTTAAAAAATAATCACCTTAACATCTATTTTGAATCACCTGGTATATAGAGCAAAAGGAAGTTTTCTGCATGTTGCCAAATCTTTGCAATTAACCAGTGTAGCCTAATGGGGATTATATGGTATGGTAGATTTCCGACCCCATTTATGAAGTTTTCAGTTTGAAAGTGCAGAGATTGAGTTCTGATATATGAGGGTCAAAAGACATGGACTTTTAGAGGAAAATCAGTGTAGAAAATATTGTTTTCTCTGTGTGTTACTAAAACTTCTCAACCAACCAAAGCAGCCACATGGTGGTTATATGACAAATCACATCATGTTTATGGGTGCAGTAAAAGGTCAAAGAGGAAAAATCATAATGGTTCAGGAACTTACTATTTGTATAGTTTGCAATTTCATGTAGAAAATGTCAGCTTTTATAAACAGGAGCAAAAATATTAACTTGCATTGTACCTTTTAACTTTTTTGCAAGAAAAGTTTCCTCAATGCCTCTATTTTTCCTTTGGGGAGGCAGGAGGGAGCTCATATCTTTCCATGGGGATCTAAACAATTTGTAGTGACCCCAGCACTATGCTCCTTAATTTTAATGTGGTTTTTTAATATAAATGAAATGTCTCCTCTAGGAATACCCACTGAATACTAACAACAAAATATCTTCCAGAAACATTTGTTAAGCATAAAGAAATATGTTAGTTCATTCTCTAAAGGGACTTTTTCATATTATTTTTACCAATCTAGCCACATATTTATTAAATTAGCACACAGGCACATTAACACTAGATATACCAAGACCAGTCAAAATGACTTGTTTGGGGCTATTTTTTCCCTCAAAAAAAAAAAAAAAATCTTTGATATATCTAGTATTAATCTAACACTAAGTGAGTGCCTAGCTTTAAATATATATATATATCACAGCTTAAAATTCTAACTTAATATGCCTTATTTATACAAAAATAAGATTTGTATCATTATAAAGCAGTTATTTAATTACAATTTATGCTTTAAATAAACATATTTTACACAACATTTTCAAAATCTTAGCCTTAACGTTTAGACTCAAGAACAACAAAGGAGTTGGTAAAAAATAGTACACATTCATAAACACATAGTTTTAGTAACCCATCGCATACAGTACTAATCAGTTACAATAAATTATTGATAACCTTTGTTGATGATGCCGCTTGGCACTTCCAAGACTTTTGAAAGTTCTGAAGAATACATTTCATGTTCAGCAAGTACAATTTTTAGGCATATTTTGGTAATTTGTTTTTAAAAAGTAAATTAAGTCTCGGGAATTTTTTTATTTTGTTGAACCTCTGTAAAGTACAGACCATGTTTTAGACTATTTCTCACTTGTAAGCCACAGAATTTTTTTTTAATTATTGCTAATGAACTAGCAGCAGTTCATTGAGAAACTTGTTTAAGTCTAACACAAAGATCCAGAAATACCACAGCTTGCCAAGCAGTACACTGAGTCAAAGTTACATCAAATCAAAAGTCTCAATTCAAGCAAAAAAGGGTCCTATCAAAAACTAAAATGGTCATACAAGACAGAAATGTTAGTAAAACATGGAATTTTTTGTTTGTGTGTGTATGTGTGTGTGTAAGCGTGTCTCTACATCCTTAAATAATTAAACTACGTTCAATACTGTAGATATTAAATATCGAAATAAAATACAATAAGTAAAACATTTACCATTCTTTCTAAACAGACAGGGCAGGTTGGTAACTCAGTATGACCAGGAATAGGTAGACAAGCTTCCTGTCAAATAAAACAATACAATTAAAGATGAGTTATTTACAACACACAAATATATGTACAGTCTGTTACAGGCATCTTAGTAGCATCATACTAAGTCATGGTAAATGTCCTGAGCTTAGCTTAAACAGTTGTGATCAATGATTTCCATGGTTAAGTTTTGTTGAATGTATTTGAATCCAAGAATATTCATTACTCTTCTTTCAAATACCAACCAATTAAAAAAAGAAAAAAAATTATAATAAGGAAATGAGTTAAGTTTAGCAAATGAAAACAGATGGAATACCTTTTTAAGACAAACAATTTTCATAAAATCAAATTGTTCTTGCAATTTTTATTTTTCTAATAACATAGTTTTTGTTTAACTTACAAGACTAACTGTAAACTAAATACCTAGAAACAGGGTTGGCAAGTTTTTGACAGTTTTAACCATGGTTTAAACTGTCACGTTAAAAACCCTATGTCAGAAACCTTTTGTCAAAAACCTTAAATATTGCACTTTAAAATATATGCAAATTACATATATTATTTTAATACAATTACAAATATTGATTGATTGTTATTGAATATTAATATTAATCTACTACAAATATTGACTGTAGTAAAAATACTAATCGATTTCTTCAAAATTGCACACATTGTGAAATATTATAATATTAACTTTTACGAAATATTGTAAACATTTATGCAATTTTTTTTTTTATCAAGCATGTTGTCTGGAAACAGAAAAGAGAGTGGAAAAGTAATTTTATTACATATCTAATATGTTCAAAACATTATTCTTGCTGTTATAACATTAAAATTCTAAATTATCTATCTGCATAAAAAAATTAGGACTGTCCTTAAAATCTTCCATGGCTTGTAAGTTTCCCACATTTAAAATACCAATATCATTTTGTGATAAATTTCAATACTGCATTACATTTAATACATTGGTTACATTCAATAAATTGGTAATCTATGTTGAATGGGGTTCTATTTTGAATGGGAAACTTTAGTACACTGATAATTAAAGGTGCTGATCTTTATTTCATTGTATTTAAATGACATAAATTATTATGTTATTTGTTTTTGCTTAAAACCCTTTCAATTTAGGTATTTAGATTAAATCAAAATAAGTTTAATATTTGCTTCTACGGGAAATTTTTAGCCATACTTCAGTTTGAAAGACTGCTGAACATTGTTTATATATATTAACTCTCCCTCCAAATTATATGTACATATACTACAGAATAAATTAAATTTTTATCCTATAAATGGTATTTATTTATTCATACAAAGAAATGCACACTACAGACAATTATTAATGAGCCCAATAATTGTCATTTGTTGAGAAATAACTGTCATTTTTTAATATAATAATTATTTTTCAATATAATCAACTTTAATTATGTATTTAGTTTAATGCAAAATGAAAATACACTGCACAATTAGTTTACATATTGTTCTCTTTCTTTTATGGATTAGTTTTTGACAGTTTAAACCAGTTTTTGATGCTTGTCATGTCAAAAAACAGTTTTTGACGTTAAAAACCCAACCCTGCCTAGAAAGGTACGAAAAATGCAGAAACTCAGAATTGAATCTGTTTGCTTCTTTGGATTATTAAAATACCTGATGAAAGTGATTGAGAAAACTGCAGTTCTACAATGAAAGAAGTTTGAATGTGAACTAAATAAAATTCCTTAATAAAATAATATTTTTAAGAATTCTAAGTTGATATTCACAATATTTTTAGTAAAAAAAGAAATAATGCATAGAAATCAGAAAAGATCTGGCATCAGGAAGCAACAACCCGCTGGTAATACAGGCATGAGATTGAGAAAAAGGGAAGAAGTCTGAAAGAATGTGCAAACAACATTTGAACATTAATACTTATGAATTTCAAGTTCAATATACAATTGCTACTAGTATTAAATCTATCTTACTTGTATACAATTTTGCCTTAATAAAATAATATTTTTAAAAATCTGAAAGTTTTTGAAAAATTGAAAAACTGAAAAATTTGTTTAAACATCAAAAAAGTCTGAAAATTAGACAAAAGACTGGTGAATCTTATCCCTGGAACAGCAGGCAAATTTTCAAGTTGGTAGTGAAAAATTACCAGTATACTGATTTAATAAAAAGCAGGGTATACAAGTAAGTATATAAATGTGTGACTATGTTTTTAAGTCAATTATTAAAGTTAACTTACTAAAGTAAAAACTGGTAAAACAGCAAATGTGGGGCCAAAACCTGTGCCATCCAACCAAACATTCATGACCATGCTCTCTGTGTTGCAGAAGCACATGCATTGGCTAGGCGGTCAGCCTGACGTGAAGCCCCCAGTATTTAGTCCCCAAGCAAACTTAGTCCTTATTTTATCAACCCACTCAAGGGATGAAGCTTGAGTGAACCTTGCCCAGCATGGGAATTGAACTCAGAACCAATTGCACAGCAGCAGAATGAGCTAACCATTACACTAATGGGCTTAATATTAATCTTTTACAATTAAGAGAAAAACCCATTTTCCATATTGCCAAGACAAAGCATGATTTCATTCCAGAAAATACAAACTAATAACAACTATATAATATAATTCTTTATTACTTTATTTCTTGATTAGTAGGATGAGAGCCAAACATTTTATAACTTTTAAAATCAGAAAAGTCTCTGCTCAAAATAATTATGCATTATTTATTATTTAAGATCTTTATAGTAAATTTCTTTAAATTCATTAAATACAACCCTTAAAAAAACACAAAATATATATTTATATGTTAAAATGTAACTAAACTGACATAACAAGCTTTTCAAAATGTAAAAATATGGAATGCTATAAAAATAGTATTTGCATACTTCCGATTCTTTAATAGTTTCAACTTTTGCAACAAATGCAAGATGACATACTTCAGGTTCGATTGAGTTAAAACGCTCCCCATTGAAATTCTTATAAAAAGTATCCGCTGTAAACTGTTTAAAAAAATAAATAAATAAAATAACATATTAAAAGATAAAATGGTATTTAAAATTGCAAAAAATGTATACACCAAATGTAAGTTTTACCTGATTTTTGAATTTCACTAAAACCATATACTGGTTTGGTTTATTTTCACGGATGATCCTCATATGTTCTATATCATCACTATAATAAGAAAATTGATTAATTTATCAATGTTGTTAAATAAGAATTAATCAAATACACAAATGGGAAAGATTATTTGTAAATATATTAGCCACGCAAATTCATACCACTTGACTGATCAGCTTAAATTTTACACAGATGCTTAAAACAATATGGAAAAGGCAACTTTAAAGCTCTAAAAATCACTTGTTGCCCAATTTTTGAGCAATCTTTAACTCCAGTAAGCTTCTTCAATAAGGCATATGTAAGTCAGAAAGGAAAATGAACTGTTACAAAGTGAGGCTTATTAAATTTAATTCACTTCCAAATTAACATATTTTATTGCTAATTTTTTACTTCAAAAGTTCACAAAATTTAAAAATATAGCACAGGGATCCTAAAAAAAAGATCACAGTATGTAAAGGACCAGAAATGACAAATAAAAGTTCAAAACAACTTTGTTTACTGAATAAAAGCATGGAAATTACTAGATATTTATGTTACAGTAAAAAATTATTACTAAGGCAATTACTACAAAACTTGTATATATTACCATAAACTTGGGCTATATATATTACCATACTGGGATTCAAGCTTAAAATTTTGATAAAAGAAAACTGAAATGCACTGTAACACTTGTTTCAAATAATTAACATGGTTACATCAAGTATGGGGTATATCAACAAAACATTGGTAATGCCTGCTTTATGATTGTGAGCAGACATTGAGCATCAGTGGCAGACACAGAAATTTATTTTGAGAGGGGCTAATTTTTTAATAGAACTTATTTAACCTTAACAAAATGTACAATAAAGCAAAATTTTATCCTAATACAATGTAAATTTTTGGGGGAGGGGCTGATTGATAAAATCAAGGCTCATTTCAAGACAATTGTTATCCTTTAGAACTACATGTTGGACAAGAGCTGAGGTTCCCTAGCCTCTCCCTCAGATCTGTCACTGTTGAGCATGATCATAAGTTGTCAGATACTGGAACATACAAACTTCCCAATGAAAACATTAAATGCATTTTCAAAATAAGATTGGTAACATTAAAATTCTAACTAAAAAAAAAGAAAAAAAAAAGCAGCATTTCATATCTGGTAATTGTGGCTTTCAGTATATTTGAGAGAAACATTTGAGAGCAGTAATTATCTGCAAGGAACAATAAGTTTAGCTATAATTATTAAACAACATACCAGGTAATTTAAAATGGATGTTAGAGCAATTTTCTATTAAACTGTGAGTGACAAAAACATACTTTCAATTAGAAAAGTTAATCAACAATAGAAGAGTATCTTTCAGATATGGCAATTTTTTTACAAAGGGCTACATAGGTATTAAAATACGAAATTTAATCCTTATATAGTCCCTCTTTTCCTAAAACTTATATTTGAAAAAATATTGCTCAAATTATAAATACTAAGGAGATGTCTCAGATTGAAAAAAAAACTAATTACTTTTCAAGTGACAGTTTATGCTAATGGTCATTAGGCAGCTATATTTGATCTGGAAATTTTATTTTAGATAGAATTTTTCTTGTAATGCATTTTTGGCAGTTTATAGCGAAAATTAATCCATGCCATTTTCTGTTACACTTTGAAACCTCTTCTCTGTCAAAGGTAATATAATCTTGTAGTGCATATTTTGGAGTCAATGAACCCCAAAAAGATTAAATTATTGATAATTTTATAATACATCACTGATCAGTTTAGGTTAAACTAAGCTTGTTTATTTTGAGTTTGAACTTACCAATGAAAACATTAAATGCATTTTCAAAATAACATTGGTAACATTAAAATTCTAGCTGAAAAAAAGCAACATTTCATATCTGATAATTGGCCATTGTATTTAATTGCCATTTTCCAACAAAGCACCCCTTAATTTAACTTTTATCAACTCATAGTTTGACCCCTAAAATAAAAATAAAAATTCCAGTCCAAATTCCATGCCCACACTGCAGGTAAAGTGGTGTGTGAATCATTATTTTTAACTTTTAATATCTTAGAAAGTACAAGATGTGTCCAAAACATTTTGTGAAGGGTCCTATATTTTACAAATTGCACTGTTTAGGATTGTGCTCATAAATATGCAGTGAAAGACAAGATAACTAATGGCCCCCTAGTGCCCAAATAACATAAGTTAAACAAAAGTGCATGCTATGATTAATTTAATGCAGTCAGTGGAAAAAGGCATGTCACTGCAAAAGGGAGCAATGCCTGAAAATCAAGTTTTGCTTCAAGTTAGGCAAAATGGTGACGGAAACATGAAATGGTAATGAAAGTGCACAGTGTGGAAGCAGAGAGTAAAAGTGTACTTTTGAGTGCTTTAAGAGTTTTAGAGACAATAAAGAAACTATCAAAGATAAGTCTCGAGCCCCCATTCTTGTACATCCCCATATTCTCCAGATCTGGTACCTGCAGACTTCTTGTCCCCCACCCTTCCCTCACACACACACATATACACTCTTGAAAGGTCAAGGCTTTGCTGGCGATTTGCAGAATGACAACAGATCATAACATATGACAACGATGCTTCGAGCGATTCCAAAAGAAGCGTTTTCTGACAGTTTCCAACAGCTGTAAAACTGATGTCAAAAGTGTGTTGTAGATAACAGTAATTACTTTGAAAGCCAGTAAAGGTCTTTTGTTTGTAACTCTTGTTTCCTTCATTTTATTAAACCATTAAACTGAACATTTCCAAGTATTCCACTCAGAAGCATGGGATTTATATCGTCTAAGATACAAATCAATATTCATCCAAATATAAGTGATAGGAAAGGAGGGACAGAATAAAAATTAAATTTTGTATTTTATATGCATACAGTCCTTTGTTAGAAGAAAAAAAAAAAAAAAAAAAAAACATATCTGAAAGGTACTTTTTATTTGACAATCGTTTCTAATTGAAAGTATGTTTTGGTTACTCACAGTTTTAAACGATAATCATGGCAACATCTATTTTGAATCACCCAGTATAGTAGTTCAATCAAAATCATTGATAATTTTTAACTTTTTGGTATTAAAAAAAATAATGTAACATACTAAACAGGTGCCACAAACTGCAGCAAGTCATGTGTTGTCATAGCAGCTGGTACAGCTAATATAGCTAACATTTCACTTCGCTCAGCCTCTTCAGCGAAAGTTGTTCTTTGACTGAAAGGAAGAAAAAACAAATTTAGCCCATTAAATTTTCATTAAAAGTACAATTTTTCTGAATTAAAAATCTGATGATTAAAGCTGTGAGATCAGAAAGTATCTAATACTTTCATGGAGTTTAAGTTATTTTGACTGGCGTCTAGCAGATTTAAGAAGCACCATTTCCTAATCTATGCTTAATGTTTGTTACTTTTTAGTTTAGGGGATGTTCCTCTTTTTTTTTTTTTTTTGTAACTTTGCAAACATACCTTGACTTGCATCTGATAGATAATTAAATTTTCTCCTACATAAAAGCAAAAGTTGATCAGAGAATTTCCAGAAAAATTTATTGCAGACTGCATGTACTTTATTACATTTTTTCTCCATTTCTCGACATTCAAGAAACTTTCATGAGGTTTCTGACCTGGTAGACACTCTAAACAGTCAAGCTCTAATATTATAAATGTATTTTATGATTAAAAAAATTTTAGGTCATCATTCTTTTTTTTTTTTTTTTTCCAAGTGTGTTATTTAAAAATCCCGTAGCTGAACCAAATTCAGCACACTGAATAAATAGTACATGAGGCAGCTATTGGTAAAAAGATTTTAATTATTTAGCTATTTTATGATGTGCCCCTTTTTTATTTTTTATTTTTTGAGCATTTGATTTGCAAGCTCAATTTTCCTTTAACAATTATATTTATTTTATAACGAGAAGTTCAGAAAATACTTTTTCAAATGAGCTCTGTTTCATCATATACCTTTTTTTTTTTTTTTTTTAAATAATTTTGATGACAATCTCAAGATAGATCACATGTTAGTCATGAGTGCAAACCTAATTTCCTTTTCTAGTTTTGTTTTAAATAACAAATTCATTTTTTAAAAATGAAATACATGAGAAATTTTTATTATTCACAACATAAGTCATTTATTTTAAAAGGTTATTTTATACATTAAATTGACATAAGAATTTTAGCTTGTAGTCTAATACTTTTTGGACTGGCAATAAACATGTTAAATGATTTTTTAAAATGTCACCAGAAAATTAATTCCAATATTTTAACAAAGGAAATTTTTATTAAGTGGGTGCAAATTTATTTCTCAACATAGTTTTAAAAACAAAAATTTGACAGAATGAAAAGTTCACTCACTATTTAAAAAATGATAATGAAAAACAGTTTTTACCCTTACTTTTTAAATAAACACATTTAGAAAAAAAACTTTTCATTCTTTACTAATTGATATAAGAGTTTTTGCAAATTATTCATTACTGTTATATCCTGCAATAAATATCTATTTTTTTTTTTATGACAATGTATCAAAATTCCATAATGAACTTGCTACTTTTAGGGAGTAAAAATTCGAATAATAATATACAAACAAATTTCAAATCAACATATTAATTTATTTACAAGGCCAGTTCATGTTTTTGAAAATTATTAAAATATTACCATATTGGCCTGAATATAATGTGATGTTTTTTGATTGATCATTACATGTAAAAAAACTGACTCGCACTAAATTTGAAGCCTAAATATAAGATTTTTCTAATTATCTTGATGAAAAATTTTGGGGTTGCGTTATATTCAGGCCAATACGGCACATCTTTATATTATAAGTATAGTAATAAAAAGTATAAAGGAAACAAACGTAATAGGAAATAAATATTAATGTACATTCTTGGTAATGAAACTTACTTTTCTTTATACAAATGAAGCAGGCCTTTAGTTACCTCAACAAAATGGTTACCAGAAGAAAAAGATATGGGTGGTGAGTGGATCATCCTACTTTTGTGATCTGCATCTGAGCCATCATCTATATTTTCACTCGATTCCTCTTTATCAAGGCAAATTTTTGATTCTGTATCCACAGTCTTCTTCAAACTTGAATCTTTTGATGCATCAGCCAGTACAACAGACTCCTCAGTTCTTTTATCAGATCTCTTTTCAGACATATCTGAGCTAGATTTATTAGACACAGTTCCTGGATTCTCCTCAGGGCTGGCATTATTGGGTGGAATGTTACTAGAACCTGAAAGCAAGAAAGGATTAAATAACAAAAACTTTTTAATTGGCTTTCTAATATATTTTACATTTTTTTTTTTTTTGGGGGGGGGGGGGGGACTAACCTAAATTAGAGAAAGTTTCTATAGTCATATCTTGAAGCTTCCTACAGCCTCGATATTTATCAATAGAATATTCAGCATTTTTTTCTTGATTAATAACACTTTCTTCTCGGGAGCCTTCCCCAATTGATTTATTTGCATCACTCATAAGCCTTTTGTGCTTAGAAGCTGTGGAAAATAAAGATACATTAGTCATTACACTATAAATATTTATCACATATTAATATACAATGTCATAAATACACTTTTGCAGAAACATTCAAGCTGGTTGTACTGCTGAAAAATATAATGAAACACCTGAATGCAGAACAGAATGACTTTGCTGAAAATGCTGAAACAGAATAACTTTTTATTAATGTATAATAGGGTGTATCACGAAATTTTTTTTTGGAAAATCAAACTTTCAAGTTGATAAAAAGTTGTTACTGTCATCACATACCTACCAAAAAATTTTTTTTTTGAAATTGAAAAATATTTAGGTCTCCCAGAATAACCCTGAAGTAGTCAGTTTTTTAGTCAAAACGATATTTTTAAACATTTTTTTATAAAGTATGTATAAATCAAAATTAAATATTCAACAGCAAAAATGGGCAATTTCAGATAGAATCTATCAATAAAAAAATGCATTGCGACTGAAATTGAACATTCAGATCTCCTGGAATCGTAATGAAAATCTCCGGACTATATTCCGTATACGGTGCATTGTTTACATATCGATGTTTTTGTTTACAAATCCTTGGCGAACACTCTGACGCTAGGGTGAGCGATGCACCGCCAAAGTGAAGTTACCTGCCGGTGGTATTTGTGACTGGATACCATAAAGAATACGTGTTTCGTCAGGTTTGGGAATTTGAAATTGTTTCTGTTATTGATGGAAGGGAATGAAATGTGTTATGTTAATATATGAAACGAATTTGTTAGAAATATAGTGTGAATATAACAGCTAAATAAAAGAAAGCATGCTGGTGTTACGTTATAAGCCGGTGGGTGTTGGGGACTTTTCTGAGCGGTTATTTTAAAAAATATATAGGTAAGTGCTCTTTTTTAACGAATCTTTGCAATGTTTAAGGTTTTTAGTGTGAATTTTAAATTGATATTTGATGTAAATAAAATGTAAAAAACACACATAAGATGTTATAGGTAAGAGGATACGTACGTTTCAACCAAAAATTGTTTTGGCCTTCTTCAGTCCAAGCCCTTCGTTGCAAGCAACACAGGTAACTGAACACAGTTTTTTCAGTTCCCTGTGTTGCTTGCAACGAAGGGCTTGGACTGAAGAAGGCCAAAACAATTTTGTTGAAACGTACGTATCCTCTTACCTATAACATCTTATGTGTGTTTTTTACAAAGTTTTTTATTTACTTTATTGTTTAACACCAGTATTTTGAGTGTTTTTTCCGTTGATATTTGATGTGTTTATGTTTTCGTAAGGGCTATTTACGTGCTCTTCTAATCATATTGACTTTATAAGAGATGTACAACTAGGTTGTTTAATCCACCGATGTTTTTTTGAGTTGAAAACGGGCCAGTGTTTGCCCAGTTTACATTAGCTGTACAACTAGGTTGCTGAATCCACTGAGGTTTTTTTAGTTAAAAACGGTCCACTGGTTGCATAGTTTACATAGCTGTACAACTAGGTTGCTGAATCCACTGAGGTTTTTTTAGTTAAAAACGGTCCACTGGTTGCATAGTTTGTACAACTAGGTTGCTGAATCCACTGAGGTTTTTTTAGTTAAAAACGATCCACTGGTTGCATAGTTTATATAGCTGTACAACTAGGTTGCTGAATCCACTGAGGTTTTTTTAGTTAAAAACAATCCACTGGTTGCATAGTTTACATAACTGTACAACTAGGTTGCTTAATCCACTGTATTTTTTTTAGTTAAAAACGGTCCACTGTTTGCTCATTTTAAATTGCCTGTTACTGAATTTGCAGACGTTCTTTTGGTTAAATATGGACGTTGCATTTTGTTTTAATGTTTTGTAAGTGGAATATATGTGCAATTTTAATGTGTTAAAATACTTTAGCTGATCGTGCAAAATGGTTGGCAACAGTCGCTGGAGCTTGGCGGTTGCCAAGCTCCAGCGGCTGTCACCGTGTTTACATGGGGTGCGCACCGGCTTGTATGATTTTACCAAATCTCCAATTTTTTGTCAACTAGCCGTATTTAAGAAATGTTGAAGAATCTTTCAAATTTTCAATCATTGTATTTATAATACAGACACTGCAGTACAGCGTTCCAAAATAGCAAGAATATTTTTGTAGGAGAATATGGGGCTCTGATTTCAAGGTGATAAAACTGTAGCTCTCCCATGACTTTGGAGATAAGGGAAGTGCAAGACCATCACATGATTACTTCTCTCTCCCTCATCCACCCTTCCTTTCTTTTTCAGTTTGTTTCTAGCGTTTTTTATGTACTAAGCGTCCATTTAGACAGTGTTTTTGATTTGTGATTGAGTTCAATTTGGTTTTGTTGTTTTACCATCATGAGTAGAAAAAACTCATTCTTCATCAACAAGGAAAACTACTGATGATCCAATTGTCGACCAACCTCTAGATATAAGTGATAGCAATGTTTTACCTGATAAAATTGATGTACTATGTTATTTTGAATGGGTAAGAAATCAGTTGAAGTCTGAAGGATGTCATCAACCAAAGAAAAAGGTAGTTGCAATGCGAATGGCCCATAAGCTAGAAGAAATATGGAAGAAGACTTCTATTCCTGTTTCATCTGTATGCAACATTGTTTTTGTGATTTTAAAACTACACAAGAGATCTGAAAAGATGAAAAAGTCATCAGAGTGTAACGCAAAAAATGCCAAGAACTTTAAAACGTCCGTTGAAAAGTTCAAAATCTGACATTGTAAATAATCTTATTGATATTTGTTCATGCAAATGTAGAGATTTAGAGAAATGTTTGTGTCCAGCGCAAAGGAAGATTCCACAACTGGAACACAAGTTCTTGAATGACCAACGAAACTTGGTGCTTATGGTTATAGGAGGAATTGACACAGTAGAGAGTAAAAAAAAAAATGAGAAACGTGCTAAAAGAAAGGAAAAGTCCATACAATTCGAGCTAAACTGAAGTCTCCAATCAACAAATATCCCTACTTTACAACATGAAGGCATTGATAGTGACACTGACAGCAATTCCATTCAACAGTATTCAAGTGATGAAATAAATAAGCTATAAAAAAGTGTTTTAGCTATAAAAAATAAAATACCAGAAAATAAAAAGGAAAATTCTAGCATTTCAGTAAAGCAAGTCCTTTCAGTAGATCTGCCATCATTTTCCAGAGCATGTTATCGCAGAACAATTTCCAATAGAGCGGGACCGCAACTAGCAAGTGCTCTTTTACAGGATTTAAAAGTTGTGACACCAGAAAATTAGACGGCGGTAATTGATAAATTGAAAGTTTTTCATGAAAGAGTAAAGTACCGTGAAAGTATTGAAACTTGCACCTCAGAAATAATTTCTCTCTATTTTGATTCGGAAAGATGAAACTATAGTCAAAGAAAATGTACGTGTTAAATCTTGCTGGAAAACTATACAAGAAGAACATATATCTTTGGTTGAAGAACCAGGTTCAATATATCTTGGTCATGTAACTGCAGACAGTGGTTCTGGGAAAGACATTGTATCATCAATAATGAAACACGTGGAATGTAACTGCATTGATGTGACAACTATCAAAGCTCTTGTTTGTGATGGTACGCCCACAAACACTGTAGTTTCTAATGGATCAGATTGCAGGTTGGAAAAGCTACTTGCGTTTGTGATGCGCTGCCTACAATTATCAAAATAAATAGACAGTGAAATCAAGATTTATTTTGAATAACCTTTACATATTCAATGTTATTTATTTGTAACCTTTATGTGTTTGTTTATATCTTTTGTAACCTTTTTCTGATTTTTAATTTTAATATATTTTTGTTCCTCAAATTTTTTTCTAATGTATAATTATTTCTAATGTCACCCATCCCCCTCCCCCCCCCCAGAATAAAAAAGAAACTAATAAACTAATGAAAAATTAATATACATTTTATTTGCACTGTTGCTGAAGTTTAACAATATAAAATACTGTCTGGAAATTTTTGAATATTTGATAAAATAGCAAGGTTTTTAAAATTAGATTCCGGCAGACTAATATAGTTAATGGTACAGATGAATTTTTTTTTTTTTTTAAGTCTGTTGTCTTTCTAAACTTCAAGTTTTTGTACTTAAAAAATATAAATATGCTTTATATTCATGTGTATATATATATATATAATATATAATAGCTTACTTACGTAAAGTGAAATCCCAAGATAATCCATTGATAAAGTGAAAAAAATATAAAAAATAAAAAAGTAGATAGCACATGGTGCCAATTAACGAGCTTATACCGGATAAGTGTTTAAATATAGCCTTTTAAGGCAATGAAAGAGTGGATAAATTGGATATAAAGCGCCAAATTAGAACTGGTGGGCTTTTTAAGCCTAATCACATGTAACCTCAAATAGACGGAAAATGGAATGGATATTGAAATGGTGTGCTCTATCGTCAGGCGCCACCGCACACACATTTCAATTTAATCGAAAAAAACAATAATAGCTAGGTTTCTGCAAGTTACCTGACCAAAATTAGGGTCCTTTTGTAACTTGGGGGCGCGACCGTAGCTATTAGAAAAAAACAACGAGGAAGTGGACCGACACGAAGATCAAAGCTCAGTAATGGAGGCAGTATTAGTGCATGTTGCCATCAGAGAAGGCTTACTGCAATCAATAGACAAGTAATGCCATGGAGTGTGAATAAAAAATGATATATTAATAATACTTTGGAAGTATGGAAAGGAAAAGAATAAATAAATAAAAAAAGTAATAATTAAATGAATAAATAAAAAGAATAAAACTGGTAATAATTAAATGAATAAATAATAAAATAAATATTACACTAGTATATCTAGCCTATGTTTTACGTAGTACTAGCTGCAGTAGCTAAGAAGTACTTAGTTGAGGTTGTGGAAATGGAGAAAAACTGTAGCAATAATATTAACAATAATGATATTGATAATAATTATATTCATTTATTATTGCTATTTATGCTAATATAATTGTAAAATGTTTAGTTAGAACAGTACTCTGTTTGGCTTCATTGGTTACAGACTCACATAAAAAGGAAAAAAGGAATATATTTAATACACATTTTAGGTCAAAAAAGTTGAATTTCAAGTTAATTCCGGGAGACCTAAATATTTTTCGATTTCAAAAAAATTTTTTTTGGTTGATATGTGATGACAATGACAACTTTTTATCAACTTGAAAGTTTGATTTTCAAAAAAAAAAATTTTTGCGATACACCCTAATGTATAATCAGCTGATTGGGGTTAAATGACCATAAATTTAACGATTTTCAACTTTTCTAAGCTAAACATCTACAATGATACAACATATTTAAACTATTTTTTCAAATATTTTAGGTTATGGGTCATTCCGCAGTATTCATGTGTTATGTACAGGACATTTTACAGCAAAATTTTAGCATACTGGTACATTTTTCAATCTCAAAGTATAAATGAGGAAGTTTGCAACTATTTTCAATGTTTTATATACCACCTGAACTAGATTCCTATGAAGTTTCTTTTTGTTGGACCAAACAGTTTTTTTTAATTAATTAATTAAGTTTTGTTACGTACTGGACATCACAAAAAGTTCTTTTGCTCTGAATTTATGAGGTATTTTCACAAATGAATTTAATAGGCAAATAGAGAAATATACATTTATTAATTAACTTTAAAATTATTTTTTAAAACTGCATCATTAATTAATAAAAGCTAATTACTTGTGTTACATATGGGACAAGGTGATTTTTTACGTACGAGACGTGATTTTAAGTACTAATACAATAAGAAATTATTAACTATAACACAGATGTTAATTTAATGAATTTATTAGCTCTATAAATGTATTCAAACTTAAGTTTAATTATATAATTAAAAAAATTATTAATTTCTTAAAAATTTTTAATTGCTTAAATGTAAATTAGGATTTTTCATGCATTGCTCCATTTGAAAAAATAGTAACCATTTAAAATTAAAATATATGTTTTATACTAGTCACAGACGAGTATCAACGATGTCTTTAATTTCTATCATTTCCTCCACTAGTACCGGAAAATGTCCCTAACTATTAATTGGACTTCATGTTTTTTTCAACATTAGTCTCTTTTTAAGGATTTTATCCTTTTTTGAGATGTATAAACAGGAAAACATATCTTTTCCTAAAGGTTTCATAAATATATAAAGATATTTATCTTCAATGTCCTACACAACTACTGACTACAAATAATTATCTCATACTCAGACTTTTGATACACAGTTTCATTTTTTCAGTAACTCAGTGCATGCGTCTGAGGTAGGCTCTTTATCTTGTTTGTACTAGAGGGCATAAAATCCTTTTATCTTTACAAGAAAAGCAAAAATGCTTCCAAAGGGTCAGACAGTCCAAGCCTGTTGGTAGGGCAAAATGCATGTTGATGACCTGTTATCAAAGAAGTACCTTGTTTATTAAAATCAGCCACTTCCAATTTTTGAATTTTTTTGAAAATGCATCTAATCTTTTCATCTGAGCTTCCTTTTCTACATTTACTATATTAAAAGATTTCATATTAATTTTCTTAGGAAGAACTTTAAATTTGGTGAAACATTTATAACAAGTTTCTATAGCTTTTCCTAAAATATGTGGTGTCACTGAAATTGAGGATAGTTCTTCAGATGCACAGTTATATTTTGACATTTCTTTCATTTTTTAATTTTTTTCTTAGTTGTTTGGGTTTTTTCTTTTACCCGGTTTCATACTTTCTATGCAGATCTAACTCTTTTATGCATAGTTGCCTTAATCAGCCATCAAGGTGTCTTATTTTTCTTTTCAGCTAAATGTTTTCTGACTCTTTTGGTAAGGGGACCAGAGTTCTTCTCAAATAAGGAGTTTTTATTAATTTACATATTTTTTTAGTTGAATATGCACAGTGCTCACAACTGTTTTTAATGATATCTCTAAAGGAAAAGGGACCAAATTCTAGAAAAAAAGAGACTAAAAAGAGACTTAGTAAAACACAATCCCACAACATTTGCATAATTTTTTTTTCCACTCATGCTACGGGATTTCAGCTTAGCTGATATTTTTAATTTGTACCTAAAAAGATCAGGAAAAAGGAGGAATAAAACAAATTCATATAATTCCCTAATCCCAAATTTATGAAATTCCTTCATATTTCCAGATGGCTCTGTTGCCACTCTGCATGAGGACCTAAAATAATGAAAATAGGTGAAAGCAGGAAGATAGAAAGAGAGGGGAAAAAACAATAAGTTTTAAACAAATGTAGACCAATCAGAACATTGAAATCCACCTTTTTAATGTTAAAAATTGTTGCTCTTTATCAGCAATGCTTAGTGGGTCATTCCATTTCAAATCAACCAATAAATTTCAAAAATGTCACCCACCGTCTCGGATTTCTTTGAAAATTTTTATAAATGTAGCCATTAGTGTTCTAACTAACAATATAAAATTTTACTTCAATATCTCTAATACTTTTTAAGATAAAAATTATTAAAATAATGGGAAAGTGACCATAAATGGCGTTTTTGCAAACAATTATTTTAATGGTGCTTTTTCAGATAAAAAATCATAACTTTCTTTATTTTCAATATATTAAATTGAAATTTATACCAAAATGTTCACAAAGGTTTGGAGATTATAGAAAAAAATAATTTGATAGTCCTGTTTAGAACTGGAACCCCCCAAAAATTCATAAACTTTGTTTTTTTCAAAAAAATTTCATAAAAACAATAATTTTGCAAAAGCTGTTTCAGAAAATGGTGTAGCTCTTAACAAAGCAAACTATTTTTTTACTTACATGTAAATGCATAAAGTAAGATAATTTAAAATAAAAACGGTGGGTATTTGAGTCCTAATAGGTTAATTTAATTAAAAACCAAATAATTTGAAGATTTTTCTTAAAATGTTATGCTGCATGTAAATGTTATTATAAAATAATTTTTTATTTATTTAATTTAAAAAGGTGCTTATTTTATTTAAAAGTTAATAATGAATTAGTTATTTTACTTAAAATTTAAAATTTTTTAAACAAAATCGGAAATACATATAGTTAACATGCGTCAAAATTTTTCTAGCTTTTTTTATTGTCAACTACAAATTAATACTTTAGTTAGAAAACAAACATTTTTCTTTAAAAAAATAGCTGTATGCAATTAAATGTGTAAAAAAGGATTTATTTAATTAATACTTTCTTAATTTAAAAAATTTAGACAAAATTTGAACATTAATTAGAAAATGTGTGCTGAACATTTCTTTGACTCACTGACTACAGATTAAATAAGAAACATACTAACTTGCTTTAGCATAAAATGAAAATATTAATTATTATGACTGATTGTGACACTTATGTTCAGTATTTTACCAGAAAAAAAAAAAGTAGTTCCGTTCCTTCAATCAATCAATTTCAATGGAGATTCACCTGTGTTTTGTAATGATACATTAACATCTTCTAAAGCTTCTTGTTTTGAAATTGACAATTTCAAATTTGTGACAATTTCATCACTGCCAGTTGATACTTTGTCATCAAGCTCAGAAATAAGTTTGCTTACCTTCTTCCTACAAAAACTACATTTTTTTGTCCAGAAATCGATTTTTCACAGTTTGGCAATTTGTTAATTACCTCAGATAAATTTGAATTAATGGTTCTCAAATATTTTTTTCTTTTTCTTTTATGGCACTACAATGGGTCAAAACATGATGTTTGAAGTATTTCAAATTTATTCAAATAAAATAATTTTTGATGTTCACAAATATTAAATAAAAGCTCCGATTGTACATTACTTCTCAAACTTATTAAGTTCAAGTCTGAAGGCTTAATAATGCAGTACTTGATAGAGATGAGACGGGCTCAGCCTGAGCCCGAACTGGGCTCGGGCTCTGTAATTCCCAATTGCGTTCGGGCTCGGGCTCGTGAAAAATTTCTCCTGTATTGAACATACTCGTTGAAACAGATTTTAAAAAGTGATTCATGAGGAAAATAAAAGTACTTATAAAAAAAAATTAGCGGCACGGGCGCCTAGAAGGTGCGTGAAGTTCTTTAGGTATTTCAGAAAGGTGGCTTATATTGCTTAGTTAATCATCAGATCTGACATTATTTGATAAACATGGATATAAAGAATTAGAAAGTGCATTGAGAGTTTGAAACTCTATTTGTCTTTAATTTGCACAAACGGCAAAATTTATCGTATTGTATCCATGAAGTAGCTGAATTTTACTTATCCTTAGCTGAAATTTCGGGCTCGGGCTCTGTCTTAAATAATATTGCTCGGGCTCGGATTAAAAGTCCTCGCCTCGGGCTCGAGCTTCAAAAAATGAGCCCGAACTCATCTCTAGAGTCTATGAGGAATCGGAAAGGAACAGTGAAAGCGTTCACTGCTGTGCCATTTTTCTGTTAAACGTCCTCAAAGTGAGCTATGTGTGTCCAGCATCTTTATGGAAGCTAGGAATAGTGCTGGATCCTGAGGTGGGGTCATTGGCTTCAGTTCTCTTTGTGAAATAGTCATTCTGACTTCTAAGAATTAGCGCCCATAGGCTGTAATTTATGAGATTTCTTTTCTGCAACCCTGGGAACTATCAGTTCTACGCACATCAAAATCTATGCAGGTCATGTAACTGTATTATATTGTATACATACCCAATTTGCGTTCATTTGAATGCGCCATTTAAACGATAGCACACTGTTAAGAATTTTCACCTGTAGGCTGTAACAGTGGCATAGCCAAAGGGCAGATAGGGGGGTCACACACACCCCCATGAGGAATTTTTTGCCATACAAAATGTATATTCTTCACTCCCTTATCACACACTTGTATACATGTATGTGAGTTGCAGTAGTCGTAACCCTCCCCTCATGAAAAATTTCTGGTACACCACTGGGCTGTAACAATTCTTTTTGTAGCACTGTAAAAATAAATTATATGTTTCATTCAAATCAAAATCTGTACCCGTCATACGAGAGTAGTTTATAATATATATATACCAAATGAGCTCAGTCGATTCTTGGACAGACTTTAAAAACTTTGAAATCTTTCTCAAAAACTTTGAATCTCTAAATTAGGATAACTTAATTGCATAAAAATAACTTTAAAAGTTACATCATTTCTGAAACTAAAAAAACAGCCTGTTCTGACTTTCTCCCCCACTCCCATTTTTTTATTATTTGCAATTGACACACTCTCTCTTTTTCCGTTTTGCTTAAACTGATTTAAAAAATACCGATTTAAATATTAATAAACTATTTTAACTTTATTTCCAATGACCCATTAAAAAATTTTCAATTAAAAATAAATAAATACCATGTTTTTACCTGACAGGTGAGGAGATTCCTATTATAAGCAAAGCATTGTCTACATTAAAAAAATAAAATTAACAGTTATATTACTCCTCTAAAATAAGTCAGAATGCGTGAATTTAACTTGTAGTTGACAGTAAAAAAAAGAAAAGCTTCCAAGTTTTGACGCATGTTTACTATATGTATATTCCGATTTTGTTTAAAATGTTTTATATTTTAAAAATAAAAAAATTAAATTTTAAATAAAATAACTCATTATTAACTTTTAAATAAAATAAGCACCTTTTTAAATTAAATAAATAAAAAATTATTTTATAATAACATTTACATGCAGCATAACATTTTAAGAAAAATCTTCAAAATATTTGGTTTTTAATTAAATTAACCTATTAGGACTCAAATACCCACCGTTTTTATTTTAAATTATCTTACTTTATACATTTACATGTAAGTAAAAAAATAGTTTGCTTTGTTAAGAGCTACACCATTTTCTGAAACAGCTTTTGCAAAATTATTGTTTTTATGAAATTTTTTTGAAAAAAACAAAGTTTATGAATTTTTGGGGGGTTCCAGTTCTAAACAGGACTATCAAATTATTTTTTTCTATAATCTCCAAACCTTTGTGAACATTTTGGTATAAATTTCAATTTAATATATTGAAAATAAAGAAAGTTATGATTTTTTATCTGAAAAAGCACCATTAAAATAATTGTTTGCAAAAACGCCATTTATGGTCACTTTCCCATTATTTTAATAATTTTTATCTTAAAAAGTATTAGAGATATTGAAGTAAAATTTTATATTGTTAGTTAGAACACTAATGGCTACATTTATAAAAATTTTCAAAGAAATCCGAGACGGTGGGTGACATGGCCTGGTTGATTTGAAATGGAATGACCCTAGTATCTGATGCTTCATATGAATAGAAATATATAGACAGAAAAAGCCTGGGGAAACACCAAATGCCAGATATGTGAAAATTCCACACAGTTCAGTATGTAAATAAAATTAAATTTGCAGGGAAAATCCAAGGAAAAGGTAGAGAGTGGGGGGGTTAAATCTGCTGCACATGTTGTTGTTTTTTTGTTGTAATAAATTTTAGGACTCCTTATATGATAGTCTGAAAACTAAAAATATAAAAGACGGTGTTTCTATTTTTTAAAGTCAGCATATCTCGATTTTAAGTGGCTATAACAAATTCAAGTCAGGGTGGATCACCATTATCTGCATTTTTGTGCAAAATTAAACTATTCCGCAAAGGTTTACTCACACAAACTTAAATTTGAACAAAATATACTGATATTTAAAAAAAGTATGATTTGAAAAAGGGGGGGCGAGAGAGAGAGAGAGAGAGAGAGAGAGAGAATAGAGTTCGCGTCAAAAGAACAATAAAGATAACAATTGTACGAACGAAGAAAAATAACACTGAAGAATAATTTTGTTTAATGCATTCTTTTTTTTTAAATTAGTAACTCTTTCAGTATTTAGAATTTTTAACTTTTCGGTAGTGATCCTAAAATTGGGAATTATTTGTGCACTTGACTTGGATCCATCCTGATGTTGCCATATAATTGTAAGGATGATCCCATTAAGTATTTGATATTCACCAATGCACAGAATTAAACATGTTTACAAGTGTAAACAACTGCGGTAACTTAAAGTAGATGCTAAATAAATAAATAAATAAAATCCTAAACACTTTCATATTTTAATACGTACTAAAGTGCTCTGTATTAAAAGTGTATCATAATTCATGCGTTATCCCTATTTTTCTTCCTTGTTTCATAGAACATATCTTTGGAATCAAAATTTATCTTAAAATTGCCTACTAAAACTGTTTTACAATCTTTGCCAAGCATATTCGAACTGAAATTCACCATTTTAAATACTGCTTGGAATGGGCATCATAATCCATAGAGTGTGCTGTGTCATTCTTGTTCCACAAACACTTCGGAATTGAAATCTATATTAAAATCGCCTCCTAAACTATTTTACAATTTTTGCCAGGAATATTCTAACTATACTTTTCCTTTGTAATAAACTGTCATGTTTGAAGATATTGCCAAGCTTGGTTCGGTTTTGAAGATACAAAATTTGGCGATCAATTATCAAAAATTGCAAATCTTGTGCAGCTTTCAACATTTTATTCTCCCCCTCCCTCCTTTCTCGTAATCTGGCAAACACATTTGGAAAAAATGTTTCAGCACAAGAAATTGTGTAGGCAAATTATGCCAATGCCAGGGATGCTACAGTCAAAACCTCAGTTTGTCTCAGCATCGTCTCAGCCAAAATCCCTTTTTGTCTCAGTTTGTCTCAATCAAAATCCCTTTTTGTCTCAGTTTGTCGCAATCAAAATTCCTTTTTTTCTTGGTATGTCTCAACTAAAATTGTTTTTTTCAAGTTTGTCTCTCAACCAATTTTATTTGTTTGTTTGTTTATGTGTGTTAAGGCAAACCTGCACGTGGGGTATCTGCCTAGCATGGAGAGTGCCTTGGTAGGAGGACTTTCTAAGGGGTTCTAATGCATATTCACGTTACATTTGGAGAAAACCTACCAAAACTCCAGATCCCAATTTTATTTATTTTATCTCAGTTTATCACTAAAATAATGTTTTCCCCATCAATTTGATAATTAAAAGAAAGTTCAAGAAAAAAGAACCAAACAGTACGACGATTCTTAGGCTTGAACCAGGGATGACAATATTTAGCATGCCAGAAGATTTGAAATGCAATAAAAATAAATTAGGGGACTCGAGGGGATTTTTAACAGGGATGTGATTGGCCAAGAAAAAAGTTGGCTGAAATTTTTTTGATCTCCGGAGGGGGGGGGGGAGCAAAATTTTTGAAAATTTTAAAAGGTATAATGTATGTTAGCACAGTGATATCAAATAATCATGTTTTCATATTAAATGAAGTCAGAGGTCTCCCAATATGGAACTAATGATAAAAATTACATATTAGGTATATAAGTACAGCATAGGACCGATTATCCGGAATTCCGAAATCCGGAAGTACCCAAAAGCCGGAATGGCTGCCAGTCCCTTTTTTTCCCGATCATCATAATGAAATAGGAAAAAAAAAAAAAAGGTCTTAAAAATTTAAAGCAATCCGAAGTTGACCGGCAAAACGGAGGGGGGGGGGGACGCACGTACATACAGATATATTTTTATTTAGGTATTTTTTAAACAAAGTTTTTAATTTATGTGTTTGAATCTGTTGGAAGAATAATAAAAATAAAAAATAATACAAGAGAATGATTAAAAAAAAAGAAAATGAGTGTAGTTCTGTGCTTCCTACCTCTTGCATTTCTGCTTATGGGATAGCATAATTGAATCATTGGAATGTCGAGCCGGAAAGTAGGTCATGACTCACTAGAATTAAATAATCCGTTATCAGCCTTTCTGCTGTTGGGCTTTTTTTTTTTTTTTTTTTTTTTTTTCGTGCAACCGCTTTGGAATCTTTAAGATTTAAATAAACAGAGCCAGCTGGCCAGGTTTTTTTTTCCCCTCCCCATCCTCTCTTATATACTAGCTCCGCAGCTGTAAAATATATGTGTTTTTGTTATGTATCTGTGGTAATTTGAGAACATATGCAGCTTTTTTTGTTCTTTTTTTTTTTCCCTCCACCGTAGGATTTGGCAACACTGAATCCATCACGTGCAGTTAATCCATTCTGACAAAGGAATAATGCGTTCAGATAGAGATTCGCCTAATTTCGAATGACGTATTTGGATGGATATTGGCTAGTTGGGGGGGGGGGGGGGGAAGAGGCAGTAAGACGAAAAGAATTTCTTTCCTCCCCACGTGGTAGCTACGAAATGAGCGAGGTTGCTGCAGTAGGTGTAACGTAGACCGGAAACTCAACTGTCAACCCACCCACCCCCCTTCCCTTTACACCGGGAGCTTTTCTTTCTCCAATACCGGCCAGAGGTTTATTTTGAGGACCCGAATGTTCGGCACAACTCTCAGCATGTGGTCGCGCAGTGCGCGCTCCCGTGAGTCAGATTCAAAATTACTCATGTTTGCTGTTTTGGCGCAGAATTGCGCAGATACGGCCAAAATCGTACCGAATGTCGCAAAATGGCGCAGGCCGGCTGTTTAGTCTCAGTTCGTCGCAAATGTCGCAGGTGTAGCATCCCTGCAATGCTGAAAAACCTGCTAGTACTGTAGTGCTTTAAAAAAAAAAAAAAAAAAAAAAAAAAGAAACTCATTTTTTCATTTGTGTTTTTCCATCTTCTCAGATTGAATCATTAAAAAGTGAGGGTGAAAAGGAAGATCCAGATTCTGTTTTCTATTATAAATAAGCAGGACCAGAAAAAATTCTAATATTTGACATTTATGTGGATGAGTTTCTCAGTTGGTTTGCAATTAGATTTCTTACAGGTGCTTATCATTCGAGAGTTACCATGACATGACTTTGGAATTTCTAGAATCTGAAAAAGAGGAAATAGGGACCATTTACATGGAAAAGGGACTTTTAGAGAGCTCTAACTAAAAAAGAGACTTTTAGGGAAAAAAGAGACTATTTGTGAGCCCTGTATGCATTTAAAATGCTAGATGCTATTATACAATAAATGATCACAGTGTTATCTTTGTTTCCTGATGAAAATCAACTCATCCCTTAAAATGATGTTTCAATATTTCAAGCAAGCTATGCAGTGATCGCGATAACGTCTCTAGATGCATATTTCACACCTTAAAAATTCAGAATACGCCTTAAGAATTTTGGAATGTGTGTTTTTACGCATTGCTTCTCCATATAAAATTTCGCTGAATGATCGGTGATTAGGGTGAGATTTCCCCTTTACTTACAGTTGACTCTGAAATCTGCGACAACTTTTAATCTAAACAGTGAAATTTATAGTTAACACTAACAGTGTACCTAGATTGGGTAATCAGTTATTATATATGATTTATGTGTTAAATGCAATTTAATTATGCATTTGAAAATGTAGCCTAATTGTTTATTGCTTTAATTACTCCTGTGGATAGGAAAATACTCCTTCTAAAAAGGTTCAGGAGTATTTTTACTCTTCTGAAAAAATCTTAGATCAATCACTGAAGATATGACTTCACCAATGGTAGCTATGATTAACTTTATGTGTTTACTTGTATGTATATTAGGGTGGATCGAAAAAAAAAAAATTTCGAAATCTTTTATCTCCTGAGGTCTCAAAAGTTGTATATTGATATGAACAAGATGTGTGTAAAACTTGAATGTTCTACGACAACGTCTTGGGGTTGCGCATTGAACTTGAAATTAAGAAATTTTTGAAAAATATGGCTTTTTCAAAATATCGACCAAAAAATTTCTTTTCCAAATTATTAGGCTCCGGAGGTTTTAGGAGTTGTATATTGTTATGAATAACACATATGTAAAATCTGGAGGGGCTACAACAATTTCTAGGGATTGCACATTGAGCTTGGAATCTATAAATATCTGAAAATTATGTGTTTTTTGAAAAAATTATATAGAAAGGAAAATTTATTTGTTAAAAATAATTTGGTTCTTTTATATGTTAAAAAATGTTCAGAGAAACTCAGTAAATCACAAAAAATGGCCTTACGAATAGTTTGATACAATGCACACGTTATGCTGTCGTTTTGTCTTGGGCGCAGTACGCAAGACAACTCGCTCTAGACAACTAGCTCCGGTTTGCCTGCCGAGTGATGGCGATGCATTCGGTTAAACCAGGCACGAGATATTTCGTTGAAACAGGCATTTAGTTTAACGTTTCAGATAGATGGTGCTTTCAGTGTACTCTCAAGAAAGCTAAAAGGTAGTTGCCTTGCACTGCTACGATTCTGAACAGAGTGAAACCGTCTGCAACAGAACATGGAACTAAATCGGCATTCTTAGAAGAGCTGGGGATATCGAAAGAATTATCTTGTACCAAGTTACCAACCCGAGAAGACATACTCATACTTCTATATTACTTTTTTGAACTTAAGAAGAAAAATGTCTGAATGAAGGGCAGGATCCACCGGAAGTTGAAGTAAACTTAGTTGTGGCGATCAAAGTACAGGAAATTTGGATCAAGATCAGTATCCGTACTGTGTTAATCCAAGGAATTCAAGAGATAGTTAGAAAAGGTCATGAGCAAGTTCAGCAGCTAAATAAATCGTACGTTAGAGACAGGCATAAGGAATTGTTTATGAAGAAAGTGGGAAAGACTCTCCCTTACCGAGCTATTGAATATCGCACTTGCAAATGTCCTGACTTTTCCCAGAGCATGTGTGGCTCAGAGCCTCGCATACCTCATACAGAACGGGAATCATTAGCAGATCAGAGGGGAGCAAGATATGTGACAATCGATGGAGTTGTAAAGAAGAGAAGTTTATGGAGAATGAGAGAAAAGTTGAAAGGTTGGAAAGAGAAATTTCAAGATTGGTGGAGAAAGAGGTGAAAGTTCCAACATCCAGTCTCTAACTTTAGTGATTGATTTGGAAAAAGAAAATAATTTAAGAGAAGTACGAAAGACGGAAGAAAACGCTGAATACCTATCTACCGCCACTTTGGGAGATTCGTTCACAAATGACCAAGTTAGAATAAAAATATCAGTGCTTTCTCAAGTCTACGACACAAAATTATTGCGGACTGGGCAGCAACAACTTTGGTATCAAATTTATTTCACAATCTAGAAAGCAAAAGGAATGCAGATGGAGAGGAATCTTCTCAACTGATTCTGGAACCATATAAAATTACAGGAAGGAAGAGATGACTCACAGTGAAAGAAACGGAAGAAGGCTTTAAAGTTTTCTTTGGATTGTGTTTTGATAGGAGGAAGAACAAAACCTGATACATAGAAAAATTTGTGGATAGCAAATTACACCCAAGTGTTTGTCACAAAGAGCGTGATAATGGAACCTGGCTCAACTTCTTTGGCCACACTTCTTTTTCTCAACTACTTTGGCCATATGTCACAATCTGATTTTAAGAATTTCACTGGAAATTTGGGAGAGTTTGATACGAAATCCATTGATCTTAGGACCCTCACATACATTGGTGGTTGTGGCAAATCATAGAGTTCTGGAAAGAATAAAGGAGTCATCCGAAATCTAGAAACACAGTTCTCTAATCTAATTAAATCCCTGCAATGTTGTATTCGCCAACTTCACACAATAGCAAACAGCCACTCCAAAATTTGCTGTCTATCCATCTATCAGATGATGGTTTCTTATGCTCTAGATTATTACACTTGACATAAAATGCCACATTTTGATTTGAAGTCAGGCTTTACATTATTCATTAAAACGCATGCTCCAATAATTGGATGCTTGGGTTGGCACGAGCAGGACTCGGATCGCAGGCAAATCACCGAGGGTCCTGGGTGATGTAGTTGTGATTGTGGTTGTACTAGAGAAGAGCTGTGAATCTTACTATTTTTCAATGGGACTAATTCATTAAAATTATAATTCATTAAAATTTTTGCTTTCTACATACTTTTGTCAAAAAACGCATATTTTTCAGATAATTATAAATTTTAAGCTCGATGTGCAACTCCTAGAAATTGTCACAGCCCTTTCAGATTTTGCATATGTCTTATTCATAATAATATACAACTTCTAAAACCTCAGGAGCCCAATAATTCGGAAAAGAATTTTTTTGATCGATTTTTTTAAAAAGTCATATTTTTCAAAAATTTCTAAATTTCAAGCTCGATGCGCAACCCCAAGACGTTGTCGTAGAACATTTAAATTTTACACATGTCTTATTTATATCAATTTACAATTTTTGACACCTCAGGAGATAAAGATTTCAAAAAAAAAAAAAAAATTTCGATCCACTCTAGTGTATATACAGAGTGTCCAGTGCTAATGGTGCCCAATGGCTATTTCCTAAACCGTTAGTCAGGGACGCGTAGTTTCAATTGCAAAAATGCTTTCAATTGCATAATCTATTATATCATAAACTATCAAGTCAATAAATCAATTCCTATAAAAATTACGAAATTTAAACTTTTATACGGTCCCCCAGTCCTATCAGTTATATTTAGAAAATTTTTCTTCATGCTATTTCATACACAATTTTAAAAAATCGTCCTTCTACGATCAAAATTCACCAAGTTACAGATGTTTTCCTTAAAGTTAGAGCACTTTTCCAGCTGCAAAATAGGGATTGTATCCAAAATAAATTTGAGAAAAATTAATGTACATGGTTTTGAGCTTTGTAATATTTATTAGCAATTTCATTAACTATTTTATGAATACAGATTGCAATAAAGAAGATTAACGTTTAACTATGTGTATCCAAAAAAGTAACAAAAGTATAGCTTATGCTGAAAATATAATTTCTTAAACAGTTTTTAAAATGAATTGGCATTAAATTAACTTCCTTCGACTGCAATCTAAATATGCACTCATGTAGAAAACTCTTCCTGTACTTTGCATAGCACACTCTGACAGTGGCGGATCCAGAATTTTTTTTTTTTGGAGGGGCTAAATTTTTTAAAAAGCTTATTTCACCCAATTAAAATGTACTATAAATCAATATTTTAGTCTAAACCAATGTATTAGGCTTTTGGGAGGGGCTAAGTAATAAAATATGATCATTTTAGCTATTTAAAGTGTATAATAAAGCAGAATGTTATCCTTGAGCAATCTCTTTTGGGAGGGGGGGGGCTGAAGCCCCCTAGCCCCTCCCCTGGATCCGCTAATGCACTCTTATGTTACACATCTGCATGCAACATATATAGGATTTAGTAAGTATGACCTCAAATAGATTTTAATAGAGCTTGACTACAGCCCTCTGCTTGCAGGGCCCGATTATGACCAACAGGGGTCGGGCATTGATGGATTTAGGGGGCCCTTGATCTATGAAATTTGTTTTATTTTTAATACAATTTTTATATGAAAAAGAATATTTCAGAACAACATTTGAAATTGGGGGCTCTTTCAAGCCGGGGCGGGGGTCCTGGGTAACGTCCCGATTTGCCCATGCGACAATAAGGCCCAGTCTGCTTGAAGATCAGTACTCTTAAAATTAGTTTTGCTTCTTTTTATGCATGATGCCAGAAAATGAAATTAAAACCTACCTATAATTTAAAATTTCATTATATATATGGTCCCTTAACAGTTTACCATAACAGGACATTTTTGAACGTGGAAAAGTGACTTAAGTCACAATATTTGCAGCTTCATAAATCGATGAATTTTGGTCATAGGAAGACGATTTTTTAAATTTTTATTTTGTGCATGAAATTGTGTAAAGAAATTTTTTCAGCCAGTCTGCAAAAAGTTGGGTGTTTTGTTTGACTCATTCAACTTTTGCAACAGACCAATCACAGGCAAGCAAATGCAGAGGCTGTGGTGACATGAAAAATTCACTCATTCCCTTTTCCAGTCAAACCAGTTGAGTGAAATGGTGGAATACGTTGAACAAAATAGTTGTGTGAATTGAAGATTAAACGTAATGAACAGGTGTGATATGAGCATTATAAGCATATACGAACATTAAATGTAGAGCTCATTGATTGTTTGGAAATTCATGCAAGCATTAAATCTTGTCTTATATATATATATATATATATTTTTTCTCACTTTCTTGATGGCAAACATTTTTTTAAACTTACATTCAGCATATACCCAAAAAAGTTGTAAGTATTCCGGCTCAAATTTTATTTATTTATACTTTTTTTACAATCAAAAACAAAACTATAAATGGACATCAAAATTTTATTTTATAAATACATACAAAAAAGTGAGATTTTCCACAAAAGGAACTAAATAGAGAATTTGAGGTAAGTGCTTTTGTTCAGTTAAATATTTATTAAATGATTTACTGTAGTGGTTTACAGTTGAGATTTAATATTATCTTCTGTTGTAGCATATTTATGTAAAGGTTATCGTATGTTGTGTTATTTTACTTTTATGTGAATTGATGCAATAATGAATTGTGATGAAAAAAATGGATAATTTTATTCAATATATGGTTTTACTTACATGGATTTGCAGAAATGATGTACACTATTTAGGTTTCGTGTGAATCAATATAGGATTTTTGAGTATTTGTGGTGAATTTTGAATTTATTTAGTTTTTAGCAGCATAAATTTTGTGCGTTTTCTGTTAATTTTAAACTCTGATTTTAACATTTTAAAGGAGATTTTGCTGTATATTTTTCTGCAGAAGCATATTTTAGTATTTAGCATCGTTTGAAGGTTTTACTTTATTTATTTTTTAATGTACCCATAGCCCAGAGATAGTGCTTTGTTTATGTTCATTTTGATTGTAATGGCATTTGAAATATGTGTACAAATAATTTCATATGGTGTTTAGATAAGTGTTTTATAGTTTTGGGTTTATTTTTTCTTTTATAACTACGTATGTTTATGTTTTGTTTGGCGAGAGAAAAAAAAGTCACCAAGGTCAGACGTTGGAGACGAAAAAAAGTCCCAACTAAACCTGTCCCTGCTTTATCATTCCCGAATTTTCAGTCAACTTATAACAAAAAATCGTATTCATATATACCCATTGTTTATCTATAGATCCATTATTCAATTACATTTTTAAAATATAAACAGTGAAGCTCTAAAGTTTTTTAATAGTTGTCACATAATTTAACAAGCAATATACATGATTCATGCAACGTATAATTCATCATAGTAGAACTTGGTCAGAGTGAAATATGTTTTTTAAATTATTATGCACAACTTACCAACAAAATGCAGATCGGGTAAAAGAGGATATTCTTCCGCTATTTCTAAACGTAAAGCAATGAGTGAGATGGACATAGTACCACCATTACTAAAGCATAAAAATTTTATTTCCACAATTTTGTTTTGTTTTGATTAGGAAATTGAACCAGTGAATTTTGCAGTTAAATCATACGGTCAAAACAATCTGTGATATGTTACCCTAAAACTTAAATGATATACTAAAGAAAATCCAAAATTAGTAAAGCTCTAAACTTTCAAAATTAATTTAAATATTAAATGAGATCATAATATTTAGACTGATTTAATTATCATATTCAACTGAGTTATTTCTGATAAATGTTTCTTTAAATACGTACATCAAAAGTGGCAACATCTAGTGATAAAGGCGGGTTGCTGTTAAGGAAAACGGAAAAAATAGTTTAATTTAGATGAATATGAATAAATTATAATATTATTTATTAAATTTTTATTTTAAATATTAATTTTACTCTTTTTCAGCCGTTTAAGTAGAAATCAAAAACTAAGTTAAATTATTTGATTATCTTTGGTAGCGCCATCTGTTGACTAGGAAGCATTACGCAGTTATTCCACGAAAAATTTGGCTTAATAATTTACTTATTTTACAATATTCACAGTTTATTTTATTCTAAAGACTAAGTTTTTTTAAGTAAGTTTGTTTGTAAACTCTCACATTTCTAAAGAATTTTAGCATTAGGATAATTGTTCTGTACATGTACCACGATTTTTTTTCAAGACCGTTGTTAGATAATAAAGTATAATCATAATTTTGTGTAAAAAAAATTAACTTGTCTAGTTTGTTTACAAATCTGATGTCAATGCTGTAGTATGATTTTTGTATTCATCAACACTTATATTTCATGTTTTCTTCATATTAGGGAAATATATTGTTGTTGACTAACTCTTTTCCCCTTATTTTACATTGGTATTTTTGTTAAATATGTGTTTTTAAATAATTTATTATTTCAAAATATTTCCTCTTGCTAAATATGTTAAGATAACCTAAAACGTTAATTTTTAATAAGTTTGTCCATGTACAATTTGTAATTTTCTATGATGTATTCTTTATGTACGTGTGCCCTGATTTCCACCGTACTTAGATTCAATCTACTTAAAAAGTGTATCATTAACGTACAATCTAATTTTAAAGAAAAGTTTTGTATATTTTATTAATTGCAGTAATTTTTTAAACGAATTTAGATCGGAGGCTGTTCCTAAATGCGGTACTAAATGCTGTATCCTGCTTTCGCTTTTGAATCGTGATGAAATTTTTTATGTACGTAGGGTAAATTCCTCAGTAAAAAAAGAAATTGAAATACGAAAATTTCAAAATTAATTTATAAATGCGCAAAAAAAAAAAAAAAATACAGCATCTTAAGTGAAAAAAAAAAACAGCATTTTATAAAGTTAAAAAGACTTTTATCCATTTTTTAATCAGTCTGCCTGCAGAAGAATAATCAAATCTTATGTTTAGTATCCCTGCAGGAAGTCCACCAGTGGCTAAAAATGAGACTTTTGCTTGTAAAATTAAAGATAAGACGACATAGTTTTATATAAAAAGTCATTTTCATACAATTTTTAAACTTTAACAGCATTTCCTTTACTTAGACATTTAATTTGGAAATAGTAAAAAGACAAGTTCTATTCTGTGGTATTTTCCTTTCCAACCTTTTCTAGAAGCCTCTCTGGAATTATCTATTTGCATATCGCAGCTATACTGGGGAACTAAGTAGTGATTAGGCACCATGATACATTTTTGTGTTCAATAAAAGTAATATGATGTGAGAATCTAAAAAAAGAAAATTTAAAGAAAATTTAAAAAAAAATGGATTTTTTTTTCTTTTATTTAATAATGCCAATAGAAATTTATAGTTTAATCAGTGTATAATGTATTATTTGAAGTGTGAGTGTACATGTAAGGGAGAATGAGAAAATGTGAAAGTAAAAAAATTTAAAATTGATTTCTATATTTTACTTGAATTTTTTTATTGTTATTATTTATAACATTATTATATTTTAGTATAGATGGTTAAAAAATGCTACTAATTTGGCTCCCTTTTTATGTTTGTAAAACTACTTAATGTTACTGTTTTACCATGGTGGGTGCCCCTAGTGCAATCTACCCTAAACCTGTTAAAGAAATTTCAGCATAATATTCAGATATTTATTTTCTTTCTTCCTTTAATTTATTTATTATATTTTTCTAGAACATAAATTTTTAAAGATATTAATTTTTATGTGTTTTCTATGTTGGAGTTAATTTTGGTACCATTTTAATGTTAGGCTTATGCTGTGGTTTAAAAGAAAACAGCGGTGTTTGAAAAAAATGAGTAAAATACTTGGTTATACTAGATTTCTTACTAAAAAATATCTTTCAACCATTGAAAGAAGGACAAAAAATAATCATATACATGTTTGTCCTCAAAAAAAAAAAAAATGCAGTATTAAACTTTTTTTTATTTAATCATTACTTATCATATGCATTTAACTTTTTTGTTCATGCTTTTCTCCCCCATTTCTCTAAAATCTCAAGGCTTTTCAAATTTGCATTCTTTGTTGAAGAAAGGTGATTATTTAAAACAGTGGTTCTCAACATTTTTTCATTCACATGCCCCTTACAAAAAATTATTTCCATAAATTGTACCCTTGTATTAGATTCTAGTTGAGTGACAATAATAAAAAAGAAATGCAAATTAAAATAGTAAGTACTCTGTGATTACATTTTAACACACAGTCTTAATAATTTTTAGCTAAAAATGTTTTTAAAATTCTTGTTTTCCATGCATTTTGTTATTTGTTTATTAAAAAGTTATTTTTATACAATAAAATATAAATTGTATCCCTTTCATGACCTCTTTTACTTGCACATTAATCAGAGTCCAGTCCTTGCCTTGCTACAAACATTTATTAGGGTTCAAAAGACTGCAGTACAGAAAATAGACCATTTATAAACGATTATATTAGGGGAAATATATAAATAATTCTTTGCCTTTTTTGAAATCGAGCTTAATAGTACAGCAATGCAGGATGAAAATGAAATAACATCAGCATTCTAACCTTAATGGTTAACAATTCCTGTCCGAAATGTTTACTCTTGTGAGTTCTTTCGTTGTACATATCTGACATTGCACATTTTCTTTCCACATACCCCATATTGAAAACCACTCATTTTTAAGAAAGAAGCAAGATGAAAGCTTAATTAGAAAACAAGAAAAATATTGTTTCACTGAGCATGCAGCCAGTTTTCTTTCTCCAACTTATCTGCTCTTGTTTAAAATAATGTAGTGGCTAGGTTCATGGTGCCTTGAAAGGAATATTTTCACAGCATGGGCATAGCGACAAAAAATACGTCACAGATCACATGGTTTCTTTGGTGTTCTCTGCTAGCCGATATGTTGCTATTAGAGATGTAGCAAATATTCCGTATTTGCCTGTTTTGCCGAATATTTCACAGGTATTCGGCCGAATAGTTGTGCATAAATATTACTACATATTCAGCTAAATGATTTCAGAAAAGAGCAAAAGAAATATTTTTTAAAACTTATTTTTAATGCATTTACAAATAATATTGCTTGGTGTTAATTTCATATTATAAAATATTCCAAGTCATTGAATTTTAAACTGAATGAAACCTAATCTAATGTATTAATGATTTTACAGAAATGCAGACTTTTCTACTTGGTGACATTAATTGACTTGTTTTTCTACTTTTCTTTAGGGTCTCTTACGAGTGAGGATAGGGGGAATCTTTACTGATCTTCAATTACAAGCATAATTATTTAACTTTGTAAAAGATATCTTTTCATAACCAAGATTTTTTAGTTTTACTGATGATATACTGATGTGCATTTTTAAATACCTACAAATAATATAAAATGAATTTCAATTACCTTTTATTTAGTATTCCATTACAAATTCAAAAAGCGACATTTTATTTACAATTAAAATGAAATTTTTAAAGATTTAATATTCGGTATTCAGTCTAAGCTGTTGGCCAAATATTCGGCCACATCACTATTCGTTACATCTCTAGTTGTTATGAGCTCTGCGAATAAGCCAGGACTTAAATTTTTCTCGGATCACATGATTAGCCACTAAGGATGTATTTACACAGAGTTAAATAAACTAGTCATTTTGGTTTCAAACATGTTATTTGTTTTTAACTAACTATTTCCTCAATTTTAACATTTCATCAACAAATTATACTGTCACCTATTCACAAGATGCTATTTCTTTTTTGTAAAAATGAATTCTAATATTTTGGTAATATTTTTCTAACATTTAAAGTAATGAATTTACATTTTAAATTTATGAAAACTGAAAAAGTATCCACTCAAAATTTTAAATATCTCTATAATTTTTAGTATACAGTGTATTCTTTGAAAAATATCACCCTCCCCCCCCCAAAAAAAAAAAGTAATTTTAGCTATGATTTCTTTTTTTTTTCTTTTTTAAGTCAGCATAATCATTTTTAAATTCCTAATTCATATATATTAGTCACAATAAAGAAAGAAAAGAGTATTCAGTTTGTTACTCTTTGCTATATGAATATCTTTCCGCAGAAAATAACTTTTTATTTAACTTATAGTCTGTACATAATATATTAGTAAAGTATTTGAACAATTTATTTATCATAAAAAGCAAATAATAAAAGAAAACCAAATAAACAGTAAAAGAGTATTATTGCATTTTAAAAGGAAAATGTATACTGAACAAATATTTCTTTTCTTATTTCAAAAAAGAAAAAAGCCAATTTGTTTTTAAAAAAACTGCATATTTTTTCAAATAATGAATATATATATATTATAATCCCCAAATCAACTTTCTAAACATTAAAATCTATTTAGATATCTTATTATTTAAAACACAAAAGTGATAAGAGCACTAAGCCTCCCGCCCCTAATATACATGCACCATCAATTGTTTGGTCCCTCATCCTAACTTATACATCAACAGGGGTTACGCTGGCTCTTTTTAACATTTCGCCAAATTATGTTTTTCCAGACATCATTAAGAAAAGCAATTGTCAATATTTTTGCCAAAACATATTTTCTTTCACCAAACTAATTTTATTTTCGCAATTTGCGATGTTGGCGATCGACAGCGCGACCCCTGCATTAATCTACCCGCCTTTACCTTTCCCACCTGATGAGACTTAAATTGTCTCTGAAAAACTAAGTCCTTGCACAGTCACAGAGCTCTCCGAAGCAATTAGCATTTCCCAGCTTTCCCTTGCCGTGAAAATAGATTGTTCACAGGTCATCCGTGACGTTTTTCTTATTGCTCCGCCCATGCCATGAAAATAATCCTTTCACAGTGCATGAACCTAGCTGCTAAGTTAAAATAAGCTCTTGGTATTTGGCTTAACACTATTGGGTGATTCAACCGAACATGTGTGACATTTGTACATTGATTTTTTGTTTCAAAGTTCTTTTTCATAAACTCATTAAAGAATCAATTAATATTATCTCCATTTACATCCTTTTATAAAACAATTATGTGCATAATATAATTATGTGAAATATTTTAGAATTTTAACGTCATTTTATAAACATTTTAATTTTTTCCTAAATAGGATCAACTATGAATGACTTTGGGATGCAAGATATTTATACTCTACAGATAAAGCGACACAAACGCTCCAATGACATCATCTCTCCTAACTGCGAGGCTTGTCAGAAAGGCTTTCTCCATGTCAACAGTCTACAGGTGCGAGAATTCACTCAGACAGGTAAATTACCTGGAGTCTGTAAATCCTGCAACACCACATTCCTCAAAATATGCCGCATTCAAATTCGTAATATGACCCAGAGTGACCAACAGCCTCACGTATGTGATGTTTGTGGCAAGGCATTCACCCATGCTGGGAATTTCATGAAGCACAAACGTCTGCATGAAAATGAAGGTCAAATGGAGATTGAAAGTGTGTCGGGAGTTGCCAGCAAGCCAGCTCCTCCCTACCCCTGTGAAAAATGTGGAAAGCTCTTTACAAAGTATGGCAGTTTTTTGAATCATATGGAAGGCCATGAGATTAGTGAAAATCTTGTCTGCCCTATTTGTGAGAAGACTTGCAGCACAAAGATGACATTCAAAAAGCATGTTGAGCACTGTCAGAGCCGACAAGCTGTATACGTGTGCCATTATTGTGAGAACACGTTCAGCACAAAATCAAGTTTGAAAACACATTTAGAATCGCATGTCGTCCCAACAGAAACACATGTGTGTAAGTTCTGCAAGGAGACCTTTGTTGTTGCTGAGGAACTGGAGAAACATTTGCTGCAACATGTTGATACGCATGTTAAGGAAGAGGAACCAGAATCAGGTCAGAAGTTCAATCATTTCTGTGTGGAATGCCAAAAAGGATTCATCCACCTGGGCACCCTGCGCAAGCACATGCTGACCCATTCTGGCAACTTGCCATATGAGTGTAAGACCTGCAAGAAGCAATTTGTTCATCCTGGTAGGCTAAAGAAGCACATGAAGTCTCATGCACAAGAGTGGCCTTTTATGTGTAAAGTATGTGCAAAACACTTTAAAAATGTGAAAGCCTTTAGGAAACATAGAGCTACACATAAAAAATGAATATTATCAAGCATGTTTCTTCCTTATTTTTGCAATAGAAGGAATTTTATCACTGTCTATCATTCTGTGCGTGTAAAGGAAAAGAATTCTGTAAATTCCTACTCTATGCAGGCTGATGTGCAAAATTAAAACATTATTTAAAATTAATTTTTTATATTCACTGTAAAAAATAATATGGGGGCAAAATGCGTATGTATTAATGTAACCAGATTTCAAGACTCTAAACAGTGGTGAAATTTTTCTGGGATATCCTGGAACGTTGAGTTCCTTAGGAAAATATTCTGTTTGAATGCTTCTATCTGAAATTAAATTTTTAAAAGCATGTTTTCTCACTCTAAAGGGGGGGGGGGGGTCATTATCCATCCTGGGATTCAAAAAAAAAAATGAAAAAAAAAGTAAATTATGATATACCAATACTTTCAAGTATAATTTACTTTCCAACTCTTTATATGTTCTAATTGATTTCTGGAATGCTAGATAGCACCAGCTCAGATAGTCTGTACCATGAATGATGATAAATCAGTTTTTGTTTTGATTGTGATGTTGGCCTTTGCATTCAGTGTTTTAAAGTCTACTTAATGCACAAAAAAATAATTTTTTTCAAGTAGTATCTTTCATTTATTTATCAGTAATCTTTTTAGTCTTTTTAATTTAAATCCATCTTCTTTCTATAATTTAAACGGGCTTATGTTGGCCCTAAAGTTTGAAATAAACTAATATATTTAGAAGCATAAAGAATGATACATTTTTGCAATAAAATTAGACACATGGTTTTCATCAAAATTAAAATAGCTAAAAGGTTTAGGTATGTATCCAGAAAAAAAAAAATAGGGAGGGCCAAAAAAATGTGGTAAATATAAAATTTTGGTACTTGCATATTATCCCGGCAGTCATTCCTACAAACTATTTTTTCTTCGAATGTGCAGGCAAACTGTTGACAATCGTATTCCAAACCATCAATAATTTCATGCGTCCAGCATTTATCTTAACAAAAAATTGCTCGTCTTTGCAGACCGCTGGAATAATACGTAAGTACCAAAATTTCTCCCAAAAAGGCTTAACTATTGATATCAAATTAATAGATCAATAAATAATTCCTAGATCCAACATTGTCAAATTTAATAAATTATATCCATTGGCTTGTCTTTCAAATCTTACATATAACATCAGTTCCATCATGCAGATACTACTGGCTGTGTAACCCAGCATTACCTGAGTGTATTATATATGGCAGGACTTGCCAAAAAATTGTCAGCTAAAGTCCACTGTTCAATCTCATTCTTTGAACTTAAATTTGGCTTATTTTTACAAACACTGATGTATTAAACTAAATATAATTATTATTATTTTTAATGTTAGTCTAGAGGTGGCCACATTGTAGCACATGCGCCAAACTTGATGCATTGGAGGATTTCAAGAGGTGCATTGCATCCTTGTGCCTACTAATTGTTTTCGGACAGGTTGAAGAATTTTTTAATTAATTTCATTTCCGGAAATATTTTATTCATATAATTAATAAAATTTGAGTTTTCTAGAACATGAAATACATGAAAACAATCGAAAGGAGAATTTTTTTTTTTAAATAATTTAATCATTTTTTTTAAAGCAATAGCTGCCTTATTTGGTCCGGATAGGACTACAGCCAACATATAAATAAGCAGAGAGATGTCAAACCTTTTTTATGGATATATATATATATATATAATTAATTTGTTTAATGTTTCTATATTAACTCTTGCAAAATATATACTTAAAAATAGATATATTGTTTGGTTTGGTTGATATACAAGTTCAAAAATTAAAATTATATTAATAATAAGAATGATGGCTTATTATGTGAGAGGTTTTTCTCTTTTGACATTAAAGAAATATCGAGTTAATGAAGACATTCAAACTTTATTTTATTCAGTCATACAACTGAATATTCTTTTTGATATTTTCTTGTATTGATTGCTTTTGTGAACAAATTTTACTTTGTCTCTATTAAGTGTTAGTTTATCAATGCTGCAGTTACTGTTATTTTTCAATAATTAGGGCTTTAGGTAAGATTTGCCAATAACTGGCAAAAATATTTATGCTCGACAAAATGAAGTACCCCTTTGGAAAACTTCCAAAGTGTTTTGTTTGTTTACTTTCTGGAAAAGGAAGTCCATTTTGTTCACTTGATATATTCATTTTTGTAAAAATTAATGAAATGAACTGTATGTAGTAGCATATGTACACATGCATGATCAGCTGTATTTTAGTCTGTTTGTGATCATAGAAAACATAAAAATTATGTGACAGCTATGCATAGGCACATATCTAATGATAAAAAGAATATGCAAGAGCTAAGATCTATTGACATGTAAGAATATCAACATGAACATCTGTAAATGTGATCCAAATAAAGATGCTTAATTTTTTTCAGAATAATTACATTGATTTCCTAATAATTCATAGCGTCCTTCTTTTCATATTAGGCATTCTGATCAAAAATTTCTTACTTAAGGATTTGTAAATATTTATATTGATTAATTCAAATTAACAAGACTGATAAAATATTAACAATTAATTCAGAAATATGTATGTTGTGCCTATTTGTAATTCTGTATCTGTATTTATTAATTTTAGTTTTTGTCTTTATTATTTAGTTAATCAGGATATGAAATTATGTAGTCTGCATGTGACTTTTTTATCTATTATTTTTTTCGTTTGCCATGTTTCTGTGTAACCTTGTGTAAGTTAATAAAATACAGGAAACTGTTATTTCTGTTATAGAAACTTTATTGAAGTGGGGAAATGGTACAGTCAGTATAGTTGCAATATTTAGTAAAATTACTAATAGCCTTCAGTTAAGTAAAAAGTACATTTTGGTGTCCCCCCCCCCTCAAAAAGAAAGAAAAAAAATCAACCAATAGATTTTAATTTTTTTTAAAGATCTTATTGTTTTAATGTCTATAACAAGTGCAAAAATAAAATGTCTCAAAATGACCTGGCATTTTAATTTATTGATAAAATGTATTGTTTATTTTCAAAGAATGAAAGTTTATCTTTAGTACAAATTGGTTACATGGGAAACACAATATTTAATAAATGTCA